>WSFP011376220.1:0-30367 GCA_009831015.1 Picea engelmannii
AAGAAAGATGGGACATTGAGGTTTTGTATTGACTTCAGACAATTAAAAAAAGTGACTATAAAGGACAAGTATCCTTTTCCAAGGATTGATGATCTCTTTGATCAGTTAAAGGATGCAAGGATATTTTCAAAGATTGATCTTAGATCAGGATGTCATCAAGTAAGGATTAGAGATGAAGACATCAACAAGACCTCCTCCAGGACAAGGTACGGTCATTATGAGTTCACAGTGGTGCCATATGGGTTATCAAATGCACCGGTTGTTTTCACGTGCTTAATGAATGGTGTTTTCTGGGAATACTTAGACAAGTTTGTCATTGTCTTTTTGGATGACATCCTTGTATATTCCAAGTTGAAATAATAGCATGAGCATCACTTGAGGATGGTGTTACAAGTGTTAAGAGAGCACCAACTATATGCCAAATTGAGCAAGTGCTCATTTATCAGAACCAAATTCACTATTTGGGGCATATCATATCTGAAGAAGGGATAACAGTGGACCCTGGAAAGATTGAAGCTATTAAAGGGTGGAAAACATTGAAGAATGTGACAGAATTCAGATCCTTCATGGGTCTATCTAGCTACTACTGAAGATTTATTGCAAGGTTTTCAAGGATTACTCACCCAATTAATTCTTTTCAAAGGAAGGGGGTGAAGTTTCAATGGACAACATAATGTGAAAAGAGCTTCCAACAATTGAAGTAGTTGTTAACTAGTGATCCAATTTTGAGAATTGCTGATTCAAATGAATATTTCATGGTTTTCACCGATGCATGCAAAGAAGGACTTGGTGGACTCCTCAGTCAGAATGGGTTTGTGATATGTTTTGAATTCAGAAAATTGAAAGAGAATGAAAGGCTTTATGCCACTCATGATTTGGAGTTGGCAACCATAGTGCATGCCTTGAAGAAGTGAAGGAAATACCTCATGGGAAAGAGGTTTGAGATGAGGACAAACCATAATGTTCTGAAATATTTGTTTGATCAACAAACTTTAAATGCGAGGTAGAGCAGATGGTTGGAATTCCTCCGTGAGTATGACTTTGATATTAAGCACATAAAAGGAAAAAAGAACAAGGTGGTTGATGCACTCAACATGAGAGTGCATGAACTGCATGCTACAACCATTAGTATGTATCAAACTGATCTTAAAGGTAGAATTTATGAGGCTGCAAAAGAAGATTTGTATTACATGGAGTTAGTAACAAAATTACAACAAGGTAAAACGCAACAGAAAGTTGAAGATTATGAATTGGGAAATTGTTCCAAGTTGGAAGCTAGATATTGTGGGCCATTTGAAATACTAGAGAGGATTGGACTAGTAGCATATATGATTGAATTTCCTGCATCTATGACCATTCATAATGTATTTCATGTGTCATTTCTTAAGAAATATATACCTGATGCTAATCATGTTATTGATTGGAATGTGATTCAGGTGGATCAAGGAAGTGCTTTTCAAGTGCATCTGGTACACATTCTGGACTCGAGAATCAAATAGATCTGGAATCAATCCATAGGGATTGTAAAGGTCCAATGGACTTGGTATGGTCTCGAGGATGAAACTTGGGAGCATGAAGATGTTATGCGGGCTGAATACCTGCATCTTTTTGAAGAATTTGGAAATCTTGTTGATATTATGTAACTAAGGTGCACTGAGAACAATGCGTAAATAAGGGGAGGGGATTGTAATACCCCAAGTCCGAGGCCCCTCTGAATTGTAATGATGTTTAATGATGTTTATAGGATGGTGAGCCAAGTGTTTATAAGTTGGGAAACTTATGTGTTTATTAGATCAAAGAGCCTAGATGCTCAAGGCTAGTGAGCCTGATTTTGTATATGTAAATACTCACATCATTAATATAATTACATCGCTGTGTGTAGACCAACCACAAAGAAAGAGTTATGGGGGACTAAGATCCACTGGGTAGGGAAAGGGATGGGTCTGAGAGGCTGGGAAAAAGGGTTAAGCTTGAGGGCTTAACCCCAAGGGAATATTACAATATATTTTCTTAAAATACTAAGGTTTGGGAAATAGTCCCTGTTATTCGAAGTTCCTTTGGGGAGAGGAACGAACTCCAAGTGGAGAGGAATGAGCTCCCAAGACAACCATGTGTCAACCTAGGCACATGCAATTTTATGGGGGAAAATTTGTCATTGTGGGGCTTCTCTCACCATTATTTCCATGCTCCCCACTCACACACACACTCAGACTGAGCATTCACACAAACAACCATTTCCTCCATCGTTGACCTCTGCAACCTATGAAACCTACAAACTCGTGAAGCTAACCTGTTTTCCTATGAGGCACAATATGATTGCGTAGTTCCTGAGCCATATCACGCCCTAGCCATTTTTCTGTTTCTACGCACATTTTTCTCTAGACTGATGTGGTTTGTTGTCATTATAAGAACCCATACCCGATTTTACTACTGTGGTTACTCGTTTGACTTAGGAGATGGAAATAAGAAGCAGGTTGTCATGCCTATGATTTTGAAGAGGTGTGTTTTCAGGCATGTGGATTGAAGAAGCAGGTTGTTAGGCCTGTGAGAAACTCTCTCCAGGTGAGAGAGATTGTTGTGGAAGTGATTTCTCCTACAAGGAGTCCAAAAACAACTACAGAGCTATGATAATTCATGATCCATCCTGTTGCTGAAGCCATGGAAGGGAAGTGGAGTAGCCGATGGACTGTGGAAAAATGAAGGTGTATATTCCTGAGGTGGGACATGCATGTGGGGAATGAGAGTATGTGAGCGGTGGGCGTAAGTAGGCTCCTGGTAGGAAATTCTTCCTATTGCATTGTGCAACTTTCTATAGTCTCAACCTAGCCTAGGATTCCCTTTAACCTGGGTGGATTTTTGTCCCAAATTGTGGGTGACCCACTATTGATAGCTTGGAGTAGTGTGGTCTAAGGCTGGGAGGTTCGTGGAAGGTCTGGACGCAGTTGGTGACTTTCATAAAAAGATAAGTACCATCTCTATGATTATTTTTGTGTTGTGTATTCTATACATGCCATGCTATTTATAATATTTCCTATGTAGGCTATTGTAGCGAATTTATGTGATTTATGCATTAATTTGTGTATTAGTAGAATGCATATTAGCTGTTTAATTTTATATGTATGATGTTCCACAAAGAGCTCTGTTTACCATAGCCCAATAGGTCTATGCCTGGGTATGGAAAGTTTGATTATCAGAACAGAGTGAGAAGTTTTGTTTTGTATTCATTTAATGTGACATGGCCCAATAGAAGGCTGGGGGTGTTACAAATTGGTATCACAGTATAATTGTAGTGGCATTTCCCAGCTTTGGAAGCCTAGGTATGCTACAAATACAATGAAGGAGAGTCTCGTTCAAGGGGTATACTTAACTTGATAGATCTTTTAACAACACTTGCATGATTTTGAGGTGCATGCTTTTCCCATTGTTGTACATTTTGATTTTCTGGTACCTTTGGAATTTCATTTTCTTTGATTCATCAAGAATTGTGTATTTTGTGTTTTCCTTTTCCTGTTTCTTTCCCTACATATAATTTTTGTACATGACCTTTTCATTGAATACGACATATCTAATCCTAATGATTTTATGATTTTCATAATTCCATAAGTGATAACCAAAATCATTTACACCATATCCAATAAAGATACACTTCTTGGATTTTCCCTCAAGCTTTGTTCTATTTTCTTTATCAATATGGACAAATGCTTCACAACCGAAAGTCTTCAGAAATGAGTAGTTTACCTTTTTACCTATCCATGCCTCCTATAGAATTCCACCATCCAAGGAGCTTGAAGGCCCTCTTTTTATTAATTAAACATCATTATCTACAATATCTTCTAGAGTTGTAAGGGAAATCCAACATGCAATCTCATACCCATTGCACGTTCCATGATTGCCCTGTTCATCCTTTCCAACACACCATTTGCTTGTGGTGTTCCTATAACTGTCTTCTATCTACGAATCCCATGGTATAAACAATAATCATCAAAATTCTTGCTGCAATATTCACCTCCATTGTCTGATCTGAGACACTTCAACCTTTTTCCCATCTCATTCTCAACCAAATCTTTCAATTTCTTAAAAGTGTCAAAAACATCATATTTTTGTCGAATGAAATAAACCCAAGTTTTTCTAGTTGCAGATCATCAATAAAAGTAACATAATAACGAGAGACACCAAGAGATAATAACTAAGATGGTCCCCATACATATGTATACACAACCCTAACTTTTCTCTCTTCTTTTCCTTTCCAACTATGAGAAATATGACCCTCTTTTGTTTTCCATAAACAAAGTACTCACATAAATCTAAATCAACTTGTTTAAGAACTGGCAACAAATTCCTTTTGTAAAGTATTTTCATCCCATTCTCACTCATGCGTAGGAAAATATCCTTCTAATATAAATAATCTTCCATTTTCATATTCCATAATTGGTAGTTTTTTTTCTTTAAATTTATCGACCCTAAACTTTCCATCTCCTACCATTTCTCTGAATCGAACCAGGAACCCTCTTTTCCTAAAAGTTACCTTTTTCTCTGGTACAATTTTTTAGAAAAAAAGGATCACAAAGCAATAAAATAAATACAGATGTGTAAATAAAACACATAAGATACACAATACAATATAGACACAAATATACATGGTTCACCCAGTGTGGGCTACATCCACTAGGGAAATTTCCAGGTCCTTCCTTTTTATTATCCAACAAATGAAGGGATACAATCTAGAACACACCCGTTGTAACTTCCTCTTCTTTCTCTCACAATCTCCTATCTCAGAATACAACATTCAATCACTTACATAGATGTAATACAAATAAAATCATACAAAATAAAGTTTCCTTTTTGGAGAAAATCCTAACGTAACTTCTATTTTCATATTTTCAACCTTATAATGAATAGTCCAAATTGGCTACGAAATAAAAATATTTTACAAGGCGATTTTCCCAAAATTTGTCTTAGGGGCTCTGCCCTTGAACCCTTAGTTGGGGAATCACTAGCCCCAATGCCCCCGAGCCAGGGGGTATTTTCCCCTCGGACCCCCTTCATTAAGGGTCTATCCCCCAAACCCCTGACAAAAGGGGGCTAGGCATACCGACATATGAATTAGGAAGATAATCAGGCTCCACAACCAACAACACCAACATATTGGAATATATAAGGAATATGACACATAGAAGGAGAAGGAAATGGAATAATTGCTTGATTCAAATGGGGAACCTATGTTCAATGATCCTGAATGTTTTGCTACCTATGCTGAGAAAATTCCCATTGGGATAAAAAGGAAATCAATATTTTATGAGCTTCCATATTGGGAGCATATTAAGATTGGCCACTTACAAGATCCCATGTATATATGAAAAAATGTTTCATCTTCTTTATGGAGGCATATGTCATTGAAAAAAGTGACACATTGGTTGTCAGGAGAGATCTTATTGCTTTGAATACCAAAAAGAGACATTTGCCAAGAAACAAAACTAGAGGAGAGGTTGGTCCCTCTTAGTATTTTAAATAAGGTGTTGTCCCATGGATTTTGAAGAAATATTATCTTTATATGGCGAAGGTTGTTATATTGGGTGTGAAGGAACCTTATTTATATGAGTTTAATCTACAATGTTGCTTCACTATAGACGATATTTTTTTCGGGGTTGAAATCACATGACCATCTAAACCTTCTAAGGGTATGTATGTTGACTACATGATTTTTATTCTATACTAACATTGGTAAAATTATGCTATGTACTCACAATTTTATGGAAATTAATGATGTGTGTGTCTATTTTGTAGTGTCATTATCCTTTGCTTGAACATTGTTGTGTGAACAATGACTTCCCCCAAGACCTGTGACGTGCCATATCAAAATTATCTGCATTTGTACATTGGATCACATCAAGGGAGATTCATATGGCTAGCATTCCACAATGGCATCAAGAGATAGTTAATATTGTTTGTATGTTTGAGAAGGAATTGACCACGAGTTTTATGGAATTGCAAGTCCATGTTATAATTCACCTACCCGATGAGGTTGAATCTCTAGGGTTCTCTCATGTTGTTGGATGTGCTTCTTAGAGAGGTACATGGAAAAATTGAAGGGGTTTGTTTGAAAAAGGGGAAACCATATGTTTGAGTCTATGGAAGAGGGGTAAATAGTATACGATTCATTCTATTATGAAAGTGAGTACATAAATCATATCAACAACACACAAGGGGAAGTTATTTGGGATGATCATCAAGATGAGGAAAAAAGGGAAGGGGAGCTACTCCAAATGAATGGAAAAAGGTGCTTGGTAAAAAGTAAGCCAGTTATCTTTTGTCAATTTAGTACAAAGAAATTGTTTACATTGAAGTCGATAATATATATTTCATCCCATGCTATTTGTTTTTAATTCTTTTATACATCAGTGAATTTAGAAATTTTGATGCCAACAATAAATTCCTTCTTTAATTTGATAATATATATTTAATCTCATGCTATTTGTTTTGAATTTTTGTATACATCAATGAATTTAGAAATGGATGCCATTAGTAAATTCGTTCTTTACAATGTGGAGGCAATGCGACCATTGGTTGTGTTATATGAATAGAGAACAAGGAAATGAGATAGTGACAAGAAAACATTCTGACGGTTGAATGGTAGAAGCATGCATTATCTTGATCATTTAAAAGAAAATATGCCAAAAATATGTCCCAACAATTGGGTGGCTAAACATATGCAAGAGAAATATGTGGTGTCTGGTCGTAACCCACATGGAGAATATATGGATGCACTAAACATAGGGATCAGGTGCAACAACTCTGTAATAACCTCTCTGAGTACCACATTATATTTATAATATTACACATTATAATGGTAACACGTATTATGTTT
Organism: Picea engelmannii; assembly: GCA_009831015.1. Lineage (NCBI taxonomy): Eukaryota > Viridiplantae > Streptophyta > Pinopsida > Pinales > Pinaceae > Picea > Picea engelmannii. Next base: position 6,866 of record WSFP011376220.1, read on the forward strand.
TTATTAATGCTTCGATTATTAAACATATGACACCATCCTTTGTTCTCATTTTTATAGGTGCATGTGTTCCCATCTATATGGGCATATGGACATCATTTTTTCACTGAGTATGATGATGATAGACACATCACACAAGATTGTGGAGTGGAGGTTGAGTTCGACTAATCTAGTCGTGCTAGCCACTGTGATGAAAACCCGATAGAGGGGGGGTTAGGTTACATTGAAAAGATACAAGAGATCATACAAGTGGAATTCTCATGATTTCAATGTGTTATTTATTTTTTACAAGTGGTGGGATACCTTCGAAAGGAGAATTGTAAAGGAAGATCGTGATAGTGGGATAATATGTATTAACTCTAAAAGATGTGGGTTGAAAGTAAGGAGTCTTATGTTTTCCAAAAACATTGCAACCAAGTGTTTTTTTACTTAGATGTGTTGCATGGGGATTGGTGGTCCTTACTGAGACATGATCCGAGGTCTAAACATATTTTTGAGAACAACAATGTTACAATCCCAAGTGAGGAAGATAGTCATGGTGATGGAAACAAACACTGATTTGTTTGGACAATTATATTGTGGATGTGCCATTTTATTATGGGTATCTATAATGGAAAATTGTGTTTTTTGTTCTTCATTTTATAATTATGTTGGATATGAAAAGTTAACAACCATTTACAACCACCATATTGAAAATACATTAAATAGACATACAAGCATAAGACGTGGTTTTGATGTATTTTAATTTTCATATTTATTGTTTATTATAGAAAATGTATGTTGTATTATATTAAAATATGTTTATGTTAACCTTTGAATTACTAAGAATGAATTGAGATATCACAAAGTTGGTGGCATACAATAGTAAATATTTATTTTAAATTTTTTATTTAACAAAAAATGAAGATATTACAAAATTTTCAAACCTCAAATTTTTTATTGTTTGAGAAAATCAAAATTCAAATAAATATATACTTTGATGGAACTTCTAAGGATAATTCCAACAAAATAACTTCTTGCAACATTTACAATACTTTTGGTGTTGGCATTACCAACTTTGATGGAATTCCCCACCTTAACTAGTGAAAATATCATGGTGTTGGCCCTCGACCAAGTTTTGAGGAAACATTGGTCAATTTTGATCACTTTTTGGACTTCGACAGGCTAATCAAAGATGGAGTGCCCAGGCGGAGCTGAGATCGCAGGATATCACTTGTTTTGTGGACCCAACAAGGGGTTCATTAGGGTTTATGGGATTTCAGCCTATGGGTTTACCCATGATTAGGCCTTTTTGTAAGCGAATGTAAAAGTATACATAAGTAAAGATTGTAAGGTAGAAGTATCTTAGTGAGGAGAATGTAATTGGATAAGTGCAAGAGGAAAGTAGTGTTAAAATTTCAGACCCCAACCCAGTTTCAGTCTCGCTGATTTTTCAGCCAAAGTTAAATGCCAAACCCAGTTTCAGCACTGTTTCAGCATATGTTACAACATTGTTTCAGCATATGTTCCAACACTGTTTCAGCATATGTTACAACACTGTTTCAACATATGTCTCAGCACTATTTCAACATATGTCTCATCACTGTTTCAACATATGTCTCAGTATTGTTTCAGCATATGTCTCAACACTATTTCAGCATATGTTCCAGTAATGTTTCAACATATGTCTCAACACTGTTTCAACATATGTCTCAGTACTATTTCATCATATGTCTCAACATATGTCTCAGTATTGTTTCAACATATGTCTCAACACTGTTTCAGCATATGTCTCAGCACTGTTTCAGCATATGTCTCAGCACTGTTTTAACATATGTCTCAGTACTGTTTCAGCATATACAAACTTAACAGAAAATAAACTTCAAAACTGAAACATGAGGATTTTGAACATCGTTTTCAACGCAGAAATAAAATATCAACAATATGCAAAACTCAGAAAATATAGACACAAATATTTTCGATCTAACTTCGACCCTGGAAAAACCCACAAGGGGAAAACCAGTGAGAGAGGGCTTTTTATTATTTATGAGCTTCTGAGAAATTTATTTTACAACATATTCATCTTCAGAAATTTACACAAACTTATCTGGACTTTCTTTTGCTAAAATCCTTTTGAACAGTCCTGGAAAATGCTCCTCAATTTCCATCCCAAAAATCTGTACAACTGTACGACTATCCCAACAATTAATGTTGTACAGACTGTCCCAAAATTTGTGCCAAAACTCTACTAAGACTGTACGGAAAACCCAACATGAACAACTCCTTGTAAACCATGCTGTATGACCCCCAAGATTCGTGCCAAACTATACGGACTGTACGAAAATACACTCAGAAATTTATTACAACAGTTACCTCAATTTCTGTGCCAACAAATGCTGTACGACAGCCTTGGAATGTGTGCCAATACTCTCAGAAATTGCAACTGCTGTCCTCCTCGATTTCTATGCACATTAAATGTTGTACGACCTCCACAAATCCGTATGGTATGGCCTGTTCTTCCTTGCTGTCTGTTGCCTCGAAATGTGTACTTCTCTTTGCCTTGGGATGCATGCTCTCCTTCAACAAATGTTGTCTCTTTTCTTCAGCTCGACCTCTCTCTTTCTCTTGGCATCTCACCAAAGATATGACCTTGGCATCTCACCAAAGGTCCCTTCTCTTGGCATCTCACCAAGAGTCTCTTGATCTTGGCATCTCACCAAAGATCCTCTCCTTGGTCTCTCACCAAGTGACTTCTTCTCTTGCTCTCTCTTGTTATCTCAACAAGAATGCTTGAACTACCCAAGAATGGGTGCGCCCTCTTTCCCTAGTCGACCTCATGAGGGAAGATGAGGGGTTTTCTAATCTAATGATTGAGATTAGATTAGATAGGTGGATGAGATTTGGTGTCTCTTCACTCACCCTCACTTTAATCATAAAGTCACCTTTTAATTTGCATCTCACAAATTAAATGACTAGGACCCACATTAGGCACTTTCTCCCCCTTAGGCGCCTAGGGAAGAGAAACACTTTCCTTGGTACTTTATTTTAATTAAAAATTTAACAAGTAGTTATGAGTTTCTTTGTGCAACAAAACATGTATGTAAGGCTCTGTGCTTGATAGAGGAGTTGGCTCTGTGCCTTGAATTGATTTTGGGAAGGTGGATCTAGTGCTTAGTGTGTAGATCACCTGTCCAGTGCGAAGCTTGTCTCTAAGGCTTAGCGCACAGGAGCAGACGAATGTAAGAGATTGAAGCCTAATAAAGAAGAAGCAACAATTGGTGGACATAGCCCCACACTGGGGTGAATCACATATATCATGTGTTGATGGTTTTCTTTGTGACATGATGTTTATGTGGTGAATCTACTTAGTGCATTGATTGTTATATATGATAGATAGATATGTGAATGCTTAGTGCTTTATTTATGTTGAATGTGCTAGAGATAGATTATGATGCTAAGTGAGATGTTTATTTTTTCATTGTTACTACATTGATATGTACTTAGGGTTTGATATGCGATGTGAGTAAGACTAATAGGTTGATGCATGTTGTTCCTAAGTACTCTATAGAAGTGTTATAATCATAGATCTGTGTCCCAACTTGGTTACAGACACCTGAGTCCTGTAACTCCCCCTGCCTCTACCTTGGGTGAGACTTCGCTTGCTTCGTAGGTGTTGCTGAAAGGGCCGATAGTTAGGGTTTTGTTGGCGCGTTGTTGAAGCGTTGAACCCTGGGTATGCCCCAGTGCCAACAAATGGTTTCGTTGTTGGGACCTGAAGCTATAATTGTTGGGAACTGAAGTAAAGAAAAGAGAAGTTCTATGCATAGATCTGTTGCTGTAGTGTGCAATAATCTACTTGACTTGTGAAGCTTTGTGCTAAAAGAGAAATCTGATCTGAAGAAAAGAGATAAGATCTTGAAAAAGGTAAAGCTTTGTGCTTTGATAGAGTAAGATAAGTGGAAATTTTTGTTTCGAAAGCATGAATATAGGTATGTTTGATAGACTCTGTCCTAGTGTGAAAGATAGGGCACATTTAGAAGAAAAAATTGATCTAAGTAAAGATAATAGAAATAGAGAAAGATATGTTATTCCTATGCATATAAAGAATTTTTGGACTAATGAATGGATGCAGGAACCTAGAAAGAATTTTTGCAGATTGCAAGTCCAACACTGTGATCCTAGTGTGCAGTATAGAATAAGTTGGGGAACTTACAAGAGAAAGAGAGGATTGAGATTATGTTATAACTGCAGAAGACCGGGACATCTTTCTAAGGGATGCCCTGGTATGGATCTTGTTTGTCTTTGTTGTAAAATTGTTGGTCATGAGGTTGAGGATTTCCCAAGGATGATTGCTAAATTTGAAAGGATGAACATGAGACAATAAAACTATCAAGAGACTAAGATCATATTATGAAATCAGAAAGATAAAGAATTAAAGAAAGTTCATACCACATTATAATAGTTGAAAGAAATGATGAATGATCACAAAGATGTCATTTTACCAGAGATATTGAAGGAAAAACAACGCATAGATACAAGAATAGGAGACTTCGACATAGACTGTGTCTTAGATGAGGAAACACAAGTGAATATTATGACAGAAGACACTTGGAAAATTTTGGGAAAACCCACTATGGTACCTTCATTGGGAAGGATAGGATTGTGTAAAGGAAAGATGATAACCCTATGTGGAAGAGTTACTAATGTACATGTTATCATCCATGGAACATCGACATAAGAGAAATTTGAAGTTATTAGGTTTATTGATAACAACACCCCATTCCCTCTTTTATTAATAAAGACTTGGATTGAGAAAGATCAGATCAGAAGGAAAGCAGAGAAGGAAGCTACAAAAAAGAAAAATCAAGAACTAAGGGATGTCATAGCTAGGAAAATAGATTGATTGATAGAAGAACAAGAAGTTAAGTAGAAGAAGTAGAAGGTAAGAGAATTAGCTATCAAAGTTGAAAGAGCGCAAGAAGTTTTGAAGAACCTATCCATGAAAGAAGAACGTAAATCCACCCAGGAAGTGGTAAGGGAAAGGATATTAAATTCGAACCCTTTGGAAGTAAATCAACAATGCGAAGCTACTATGCTAGGAGAAGATAAGAATAAGAATGGGAAGAGGAATCCAGAAATAGTTAGAGAGACTCAGATCATAGGAAAGAAGGCAATGAAGCTCAATAAGAAGAAAGCCAAGTTAGAAAATCTACGGGAAATTATAGAGAAGACTTTGCAGGAGGAAGGCTTGTAGGATCTGAACCTTGTCAGAGCAGCAGAACCACGCTGAATGGGACTTCACCCTGTCGAAGCTATATGATCATTGGAGGAGCCTCGATTGTTAGAACGACGCTCCATAATGGCTAGGAAACACATTTATGGGCGGATAGACTGCTGTTGGATGTTGAGACCGCGCCATAATGGATGGATTCACATTGATGGATGCATTCCTGTCCGTTGGAGGAATCCGTTATGACGCTCGCTTATTTAACCCATTGGATGTTGCGCCAAGACCACTTTTTTCCACCCGTAATTATCTGAGCTAACAAAGAAGTGATTGTGTGTGTCGAACTATGCTATCAACCATCGCTTTTCATTTGTCTACCCCACTATCCATTCACCTACCTCGACCTATTTGTTAATAGTGATAATGTCGACCAAGCACACTAAGCTAGAGAAATCTGTCGAAGAGGTTTTGAAGAAATTTATGGCTGTTAAACCTATGTCTGAAGGAGTATAGACATCGTCGAATAGGGGACTGTAGGCTTCCCCTTCGAATGGATTTCGTTCAAAACGTGCCAACCCCACGACTGAGAAGCAAAGTAAGCATCACAATGATCTGGCTAATGTGAAGCAGATCCCGTAGATATTACCATATTATATCATGCCCTTAGCTGGCACGGTTAACTGCGACAACATTCCACAGGAGTTCAAATACACATTGATCATCGCGTACATTCTGAAGGGAATACACATAGTGGGAACTCAATTAGGACAGATCCCAGCACTAAATAATAATGAATTTAACCTTGGAGACATAAAGAACCATGCCATGCTCATGCCCCATAGATATTTTATGAAGATGATCGGGAAGAAGCCTCACATAGTCTCCCAACCTTGGATTAAGGATTTGGTGCAGTCCACAATACTGAATGTCATGAAGATTCCTCATTTTGGATAACATCGGGAGGTTAACGCTTGCGTTGTTAAGGTCCTAACCCGCACATAGGTAGATCAATGTATTCAGATGTAATAAAGGTCAATATTAATAAGGCCTTTCTATAAAATAGAATAAGGAAGATGTAAGAAGACCTAATAGAAGCTTCCGCTTCTAGAAGGATCTTCCTCTAGATACTTCTCTTAAAAGACATATTTAGTATAAATAAGGGTCGAGGCTATGAAAACCCTAGCTTGGAGATTATTGTAACAGAGCGCTGCTCGACTGGAAGTTGCCCGCTCGAAGAGGCCTGTGAACATTGCTTTCTGAATCAAAGTTCTATTTCAGTTGTTGTTCTCATATTATTTTTGTGTTATTGTGGATGATTATGCTGGTTATATTACTGTTATTCTTCCATTCCTAGCATTTTATTTCTGTTCTACGTATTTATTAGATCTAGTATCTTACAAGTGGTATCAGAGCACTTTCCTTGGCAGAAATTGTGGGTATTTTTTTTCCAGGGTAGAGACGTATTCTGGCGTCTTTAAGCCATAGAGATCTGTCATTACGCATATAAACCCGCGGTTGAGGGATTCATACATGCATAAAATACAAGTGGTTCTTAAGCGCACATCTATTGGCCACCCTTGTAACCCCTGTTGGTACCCCTTCGAGTGGTAGCGCATCAGGTAGCACCTGTGTACGGATCGACCTAGATTTCCTGAAGCCCTCTTTAGATAAACCTATCGACCACCGGAATGCTATAGTGTCACCGAGAACAACACTCGGGAAGATACTCTCTAGTACCTGGGTAGTCGGGTAGTATAGCTAAGGGTACGGTCTATCCTCCTTAGTTAGTGCCCTGAGATATTGGGCCGAGTACTACTGTTGGACCCCACACATATATCAGAGAGCTATAGCACAGGGCAAACCCTTGTTTGTAGAACCCTTGGATACCTAAACCTTGGGGAACATAAACATAAACATAAACAAATTAAACCGGTGAGATCTATTTCCGCGCATATGTGTTTGGGTCACCAAGTAAATACACATTTCTTTTTGGTTAGGAATTTGGGAATTTCAACACTGCAACATTCTTCAGACCGAAGTATAACATTCTGGAAATTTTTTCACCATTATTTGAGACCTACTCCATTAGATTCATCTCTTCTCCCTTATCACATTCATCCATATCATTTTTCTACAAAACTTTCTGACCCCGACCGCTCCCTTTTCAGTTCACCCATCCTCATGGCCCATACCCGTAGCTAAGAACTGGAGTCTCGCTTCAACACCTTGCAATCTAGTTTCCTCGAGACCCAACAAGAAGTGCAACAACTCAGTGCTACTATTTCCTCCTGTGATACATCCATCAATACCACCATAAATGCATCCGTAAATGCAGTCGTGCAGTCCGCAATGGCGTAAGTCAAACACGAACTGACCACCCAGCTTGAATCTGTCTTTGCATCACTTTGCACCAAAATCAAGATCCCTATCGATGACTCTTTTCTTGATGCACATACAAAGACTGAAGGTGAAACTTCTTCCCATTCCTTTCAGCCCCATCACTTTCAATGGGACATACGCCTTCTGTGGGTGGATGTAACCAAATTTGATGGCTCAGACCCCACTGGTTGGGTCACCCAAATGGAACATTATTTCTCTCTCTACAACATTACAGATGACTCGGCCAAACTCCGGTATGGTGTTCTCCATCTAGATAAAGAACACTGGCAATGGTGCAATGGAGAAAAACTTCCCGTTAAGGGTATATTGCTTGGACCCAATTTGTGACTGAGCGTTATGAATGCTTTGACACTGACACCAACCATTTGGGTCGTTTGACAAAATTAAAGCAATCAGGCATAGTAGAAGACTTCATAGCTGCATTTGAGCACCTGGCTTTTCGAACAGAGGGCATGACTGATGCTTTCTTTCGAGAGTGTTTTATTAGTGGCCTCAAGGAGGATATTCGGGCCCATGTCCTCATGGCTCAGCCTATGACTTGGGTGGAGGCTACTAAAAAAGCTAAAGAAGCACAACAAATTGTTTCCTCTCAAAACTGTAAGCCTTCCTTTATCCCTCGCCCTAAACCAGTAAACCCCACTACTCCCTCCGCCCCGTTAAAGATCCAAAAAATGACCAGGGCTGAAATGGCCAAATGCCAACTCAAAGGCCTCTGTTATAATTGTGATGACAAATATTTCCCAGGCCACAAATGTAAGGAAAAAAATCCTTTTATGGCCATCTCTAAGGATATTCCGGAAGAGAATGTTGACACTCCAATAGTGTCCGAGTCACCAAAAATCACTGACATAAACCCTCCCTCTGACCCTCCCAAAGTGGAACCGATCATTTCCCTCAATGCTCTCACCGACTTCTCTGCCCCCCAAACCATCAAGTTAATCAGTTACATCAAGCACCGAAAGGTCATCATTCTGGTTGATAGTGGCAGCACCCACAATTTTATTCATCGCCTCATTGCCCAAGAAACCCATTGCTACATCCATGTTGTCAACAATTTCCAAATCATGATTTCCAATGGTGGTTCTATGAAATGTGGCGGGCGCTATGAAAATGTGTGTCTCCAAATCGGTGACTACCACCTAAAATCCCATATGTTTTCTATTGACATGGGCGATTGCGACATTGTGTTGGGTGCATACTGGCTAAGGAATTTGGGTCCCATTCTCATGGATTTTTAGAACTTAACCATGCAATTCGACCAAGGAGGCCACCAATATAAATTCCAAGGCATCACTGCTGGTTCACCTGAGGTTATCAGTTCTCATCGCATGGAAAAACTGCTCAAAAAAGGTCATTCTGGTGTCATTGCCCAACTCCACGCCATACAAGCCACAGAGAAACCCCCAGTGCCCCAAGACCTCCAAGCCCTCCATTCTAAACATTAAAAAATATTTTCCACTCCCCAAGGAATCCCTCCTTCCCATGGTGTTCATGATCATTCCATTCCCCTTGTCCCAGGAAGCCTTCCCCCCAATATCCGTCCATATCGCCACCCCTTTGCAAAAAAAATGAAATTGAAAAAATGGTCCAGGAACTCCTTATAGTCGGCGTCATCCGTCCTAGTACGAGCCCTTACTCGTCTCTGGTCATCATGGTACTGAAGAAAGAAGGTTCTTGGAGAATGTGTTATGACTTCCGTGCTCTCAACAAACTAACCATCAAAGACAAATTTCCCATTCCTGTCATTGATGACCTCCTGGATGAATTGAGTGGCGCCCAATTCTTTACCAAACTTGATCTTCGCTCAGGCTATCACTAGATACGTATGAAAGAGGCCGACATTCCCAAGACCGCCTTTCACATTCATGAGGGCCACTATGAGTTTTTGGTCATGCCCTTTGTCTTGTGTAACGCCCCCTCCACCTTCCAGAGCCTCATGAACCATGTCTTTCGCCCTTTTCTCCATAATTTTGTCTTAGTTTTCTTTGATGATATCCTCATCTATAGAAAAACCTGGACAAACCATATTACTCATGTGGATCAAGTTCTCCGCCTACTCTCTCAACACCAAATTTTCTTGAAACAGTCCAAATGTGCTTTTGGTGCCTCAAAAGTAGAATACTTGGGTCATCTGGTGGGAAAGGATGGCATCAGGGTGGACCCGAAAAAGATTGAAGCTATGCAAGACTGGCCGCACCCAAAAACTCTCAAAAGCTTGCGTGGATTTTTGTGCCTCACAGGGTATTATCGCAAGTTCGTTAAGAACTACGGAAATATTGCAACACCTCTCACGACTCTCTTCAAAAAGAACTCTTTCACTTGGACTCCAATAGCTGCTCAATATTTTCAAACCTTAAAGACATCCATGTGCACCACTCCGGTTCTGGCCCTTCCCGATTTCACAAAGAACTTTGTGTTGGAATGTGATGCCTCAGGGAAAGGAATCAACGCTGTCCTTATGCAAGAGGGTTGACCTTTGGCCTTCACCAACAAGCAACTGTCTGAAAGTAATATGGGCAAACCCATTTATGAAAAAGAAATGTAGGCGATTTTGCATGCCATTGAGTTGTGGCGTCCTTATCTCTTGGGGAAATGCTTCCAAATTAAGACCGACCATCAAAGCCTCAAGTACTTTCTGGAACAACGCATTTCCTTCCAGGAGAAACAAAAATGGGTGACTAAGCTATTTGGATATGATTATGAGATCATTTACAAGAAGGGAAAAGACAATGTCGTGGTGGATGCACTGTCCCACAAATATGAAGACGAAGCATCCCTTTTTTCTCTTTCCTTCATTATACCCGATTGGCTCCAAGTTGTGCCCCAGGAATGGCTTCAAGATCCCAAAAGTTCGCATCTGATCCAACAACTACAGAACAAGGCTACGACTCCCCCAGGGTACTCTTGGCTCCAGGATGAGCTTCGATACAAAGGCCACTTGTATTTAAGTAAACAATCCAAGTTCAAATCCACAGTACTTTCTGAGCTTCATGCTACACCCACAGCGGGGCACTCAGGGTTCACCAAAACATATGACCGAGTCAAACGTTCTTTTTTCTAGGATGGTTTGAAATAGGAAATTCGTAAGTTTGTCGTTGAATGTGAGGTGTGTCAAAGAAACAAGGGAGAAACAATCAAATCTCTAGGCACCCTCCAACCGCTTCCGATTCCCCCTACTATTTCGAAGGATATCTCTATGGACTTTATTACAGGCCTACCCAAAATGGGGAATAAATCAGTCATAATGGTGGTGGTGGATCGCCTTTCCAAGTATGCTCATTTTTGTGCTCTTCTCCACCCATTTACTGCATCCACAGTGGCTCAAATTTTCATGGACCAGGTCTTCAAGCTTCATTCTATTGTTTCTGATCGAGACCCATCTTTCACAAGCAATTTTTGGCAAGAATTGTTTAAGCTACAAGGCACACAATTGCATCTTAGCTCAGCTTATCATCCCCAGATGGATGGTCAAACAGAAGTTGTCAACAAGTGTTTGGAAACATATCTGAGGTGCTTTGCCTCTAAAAAAAAACACCAATGGGCTCAATGGTTACCCTTCGCTGAATGGTGGTACAACACTACAGACCATAAAACCACTCGCATGACTCCTTTTGAAGTGGTATATGGATAGAAGCCACCTTCAGTTCTCTCATACTTACCGGGTACCTCGAAGGTCTAGGCGGTTGACCAAACACTTACAATCCGAGAGGATATCCTTCATACCCTTAAAGAGAACTTGGTCATGGCACAGAATAGAATGAAGCAACAAGTAGATCAAGGTTGCTTCGAATGTCAATTTGCAGAAGGGGATCATGTGTTTCTAAGACTACAACCATATAAGAAAACTTCCCTCAAGGCTGAGCATTGTCAGAAGCTAACACCCAAATTTTATGGCCCTTACACAGTTCTCAAGTGTGTGGGACAAGTCGCATATCAGTTAGCTCTGCCCAGTCAGTCGAAGCTACATCTTGTTTTTCATGTTTCATGCTTGAAGAAGGTGATTAGAACTAGGTGCCAAATTCAAACCAACCTTCCAGAGTTAGCTGAAGAAGGATCCATTTGGCTACAACTAGAAGCAGTTTTGGACCAGCGTGAGTGTCGCCTGCATTAGAGAACCATCAAGGAAGTTCTAGTACAGTGGAAAGATATGACTCCAGCAGATGCCACTTGGGAACCAGCTACCATTCTGCAATAGTTTCCACATCTCCAGCCTTGAGGATGAGGCTGTTTTTAAGGGGGCGGACATATTAAGGTCCTAACCTGCACATAGGTAGATCAATGTATTCAAATGTAATAAAGGTCAATATTAATAAGGCATTTCAATAAAATAGAATAACGCGGATGTAAGAAGACCTAATAGAAGCTTCCACTTCTAGAAGGATCTTCCTCTAGATGCTTCTCTTAAAAGACATATTTAGTATAAATAAGGGTCGAGGGTATGAAAACCGTAGCTTGGAGATTATTGTAATAGAGCGCTGCTCGACTAGAGGTTTCCCCCTCGAAGAGGCCTGTGAACATTTCTTTCTGAATCAAAGTGCTATTTCAATTGTTGTTCTCATATTATTTCTGTGTTATTGTGGATGATTATGCTGGTTATATTAATGTTATTCTGCCATTCCTAGCATTTTATTTCTGTTCTGCATATTTATTAGATCTGGTATCTTGCATGCATTAAACTCCTCTTGTCATGGTATCATGTTGGATACCTATGGCTCGACAAGTGGATTACTGTGGATCCGACGTTGATCCACTAGATTACAGGATTGAGCATGCATGGATCCGACCCTCAACAGTTCTACCTAGGGAAGACCTCAGATTGATCCCTAGCACAACACATCAAGGAGGCATACGATGAAGTTGAGAGGGGAAAGAGAGGCTACAAGGTATCCTCTATCCAGGATGGTGCAGTGCACCTTGCTTTCCAACTTATACCTAGAAAGATTGTAAGAAAGAATAACCCCATGTAGGTTATCGGATTCATGGTCGACCTCCCAGGGAAATTCGTGGAGGGGATGCAAATGAATTGGGAAAGTTACCTCATCAACGGGCCTGAGAAATACTTCCACGAAGCGCAGGATCAGGGATACGAGTTCCACTTCAGCTGGCTACTCGTGTTGATTTCATTTTTCACTTGGAAAATGCCAGAAGGTGCCACCTTCCTAGAGATTGAACCATCAGATCCATTGGTTGTGAAGTTCTCAACCTTATGGTATACAAATGACATGTCAAAGAAATGGTAGTAGAACGCAGTGTTCCATGCCTACTATTAGCAACTGAAGGTTTCCATTGAGTCGTTCCCATGCATGACACCATGTACATTCCACCATTATATACCACTAGCTAAGTTCCATGCAGATCCATACTTTATTTATATCACTACGCACAGGGATGAAAGCAAGGAATAATTATAGTCCTATTACAAGTTGGCATATGAAGATATGGAACAAATCACGAAGGAATGGCCAGAGGAATTCCAAACACCTATTGATGATGCAAAACTCTCTGACCCTGACATTATAGGAAGCCCCTTGGTCACTCGGTTCGAGCATGCAGGACAAACAAGTGCAAAGAAGAAGAAGAAAAAGGAGGAAGTTCAGAACATAGAGACTGATGAGAAGAACAACGCCTCAGAAGAAAGTGGACTTGGCTCACCCGCGGGAGGAGGAGGAGATGAAGTAAATCAAGAAGTAGCAGGGGAAGAAGGAGAAAATAAAGAAGAAGGTGAAGCTACACCGCTGAAGGATCCCCCTATCGAGACAAAAGCATCGAAGAAGAGGAAGGTTTCTTCGTAGAAATCCTCGACAAGAAAGAAGACCCATGCTAGTAAGCCCCAGCTAGAGGCTACGCTCACAGAAGATGAGATCGGCTTGGTCCGCAGAGTGATGGAGGATTCATTCGAGGATCTCTTACAAGGATATGGAGCGAAGTAGGATGAACTATATGGTAGAATATAAAAGGAACTGAGATAAGTACAAGAAGCTATTCGCTCGGTCCACACAGTCCTTACTGCACCTTCCTCATTGGAGATTGTAGAATTGGAGGATCAACCCACCCAATTGAGAAGATTAGCAGATGCAGCAGAGGCTTGACTTTAGCAAGTCCTAGAGGAGAATGAGAAGTCCATAGAATCCCTGAATAAAGAGAAAGAATAGATCTTAGGGAAACTACGAGTTGCACGGTACTGTGTAACCACGTATGAAAATGAGAAGGACGAGTTCCGGGTGATGCTCGAGGAGGAGAAAGATAATATACAGAGAGAAAAGGACCAGCTTATCACAGAGTAGACTACAGTCAAAGAAGTGGTGACCAGAGCACTTCGGTTTGTGCTATGCTTGACACATGAGGAACATGAGGCAGTTGAGCTTCAAATGATGAAGCTCGCTGAGGCCATTCAACAACTTCAAGCAAGGTTAACAGAGTTGGAGATGTATGCGCTATTTTTTCCAAGCCATCATTGACAAACTCTTCTAAAAACCATTTTTTTGAAGATGTATGTGCCCTGGACCACTACTTCCTGCATACACACACTTTCTGCACCATTACAGCCTGCGTATACTCACAAAAGGCATGAAAAACAAAAATTTCAAAGGGATATGGGTTTTTGGGCCGTTACTGAACCTTTTGACCACCCATAGTCAATCACCCAACCGAATGACTATCCTTTTTGGCCTATAAAAGAAGGTGTTGGGGTCCCTTTCTAGGAAGAAGCACAAGATAAAATAAACTCTACCCATTTCAGTATTCCCCCTTTGCCCCAATATTTTGCAACCATATTGTGAGTTTAAGCCATAATTCCTTTTCCCTCCATTGCAAACCTTTGCCATCTCCCTAGAGAGAGCTGAAGAGGAGAGGAATACGTGGAAGAAGTTGGTGCATGGTGAAGAGGAGCCTAGGACCGAGTTCGAGGAGCAGTTGTTGGTCTCATATTGTAAGCGACTTTGTGAGATTAATATAAAGAAATAAATTTTTCGTCTCGCCAAATGATGTCTTCAATCTTTATGATTTATTTTCATTTTGGTTATGATATCTAAACAACTAATCCATATATCGAATGCATGCTTGTAGTTTCTTGTTTGTCTTTTGGTGAATGCAGATTGACCTTGGGAGGAGATCTGCAGTCGAGAAACAACTAAGCGCAAAGGGATCGACACCGAACGCGGAGTTTAAAGTAAGCTTATCGGATCCCTATACCTTGTTTTTTATGTATGATTGTGGGGTAATATCAGGATAGTTGTTAAAAGTAGGAGACTTTAGACGGTTAGCTTTGCCTGCACTTTAGAACCCTAGTGTAGTTCGTGGGGGGTTTTCCCGCTACATCAAGATCCAAGAAGTACCAAGCACTCCGCAGGAAGTGCGCAACTAGAGGGAGGAAGCCACTAAGAGCACAGTTGGAAGAATCAGGGCCCTCGCCTCATAATGCAAGAAGTTGAGAAACATAAGTGCATAGACCTACGAACACCTCGCAGAAGATCCAAAGATGAATAAACTAGAAGTGCGGCTACATCAGACACAATATCATGCACTGACAGTTCAAGTGTAGATGAAGTCACTCACGACAGTCGAGAGAATGAAGAGATCACAAGAACAACACACGGCCCAGTAGTAGATTAATGCCATCTAGGGTAGAGTAATGGAAGTCACACAGAGGCTACAACCAGTGCAGAATGAAGACTGTGTGGTGTTTGAAGAGATCAAAGGACAAGGTTCACAACTGGACCAAGTAATTGCAACAATTTAACAATGCTTGGAAGGGCCTGTTACAGAGAAAATGATCCAGGAGTTTACTGAGAAGGAAGCTTAGGTGAAGTAGCAAGTCGAGGTAGCTCGAGATAAGATTAATGCCTTCAAAGAAGCACTACCTAGAACTGAGTGACTCAGGATGAGTCACATGTGAGTGTTGGGGGCATGTTGGCCCTTGACCAAGTTTTGAGGAAGCATTGGTCAGGTTTGACCACTTTTTGGACTTCGATAGGCTGGTTGAAGATGGAGCATCCAGGAGGAGATGAGATCACGGGATCTCACTTATTTTGTGGACCCAACAAGGGGTTCATTAGGGTTTATGGGATGTCGACCCATGGGTTTACCCATGATTAGGCCTTTTTGTAAGCGAATGTAAAAGTATAAATAAGTAAATATTGTAAGGTAGAAGTATCTTAGTGAGGAGAATGCAATTGGCTAAGTGCAAGAGGCAAGTAGTTTTGAGTTTCTTTGTACAACATAACATGTATGTAAGTCTCCATTCTTGATAGAGGAGTTGGCTCTATGACTTGACCTGATTTTGGGAAGGTGGATCTAGTGCTTAGTGGGTAGATCACTTGTCCAGTGCAAAGCTTAGCTCTGAGGCTTAGTGCACAGGAGAAAATGAATGTAAGAGATTGAAGCCTAATAAAGAATAAGAAGTAGTTGGTGGACGTAGCCCCACACTGAGGTGAACTACGTATATCATGTGTTGATGGTTTGCTTTATGCTATAATGTTTATGTGGTGAATCTTCTTAGTGCATTGATTGTTATATATGATAGATATATCTGCGAATTCTTAGTTCTTTATTTATGTTGAATGTGCTATATCTAGCTTATGATGCTAAGTGCGATGTTATTTTGTCATTGTTACTACGTCGATCTGTACTTAGGGTTTGATCTGCGATGTGACTAAGACTAATAGGTTGATGCATGTTGTTCCTAAGTAATCTATAGAAGTGTTATAATCACATATCTATGTCCCAGTTTGGTTACATACACCTGAGTCCTATAACCCTCGCTGCCTCTACCTCGAGTGAGACTTCGCCTTCTTCCCAGGTGTTGTTGAAAGGGCTGGTAGTTAGGGTTTTTTTGGTGCGTCGTTGAAGCGTTGAACCCTAGGTATGCCCCTGTGCCAACACATGACCTTCACCTATTCCACTCCATCCTTTAGTTTTGTAATAATATACACTTATATTAATCATTCTTTTGAATTCTCCTTGAAATAAATGCCAATATAGAAAGGACATGGAAATTCTAAAACAATATTTTCCTAGAGCCTAGTTAGAATTAAGGAATTTTTTAATGATCCTTACTTATATAAAAATATAGAAACCTTTGTCAATTTTACTATATCTTAAAATACTAATTATACAATGTTGGGTGATATAATTTTTTAATAGAAGATTCATAAAGTTTGTATTAGAGTAAAACATAGTGAAACCATTTCATCACAAGTGTATAGATCAAAATGTATTATTATTCTCTATATTTTTTATTTTAAATTTAATTGAATAAAGTTCATATATTATAATACTTGGGTAATATAAATTAATTAAATCTTTGGAAAATTTAAATATTAATAAAATATAATAATTGTGATTTTAGTAAACAATTATATTATAACTTTGTCTTATAATATTAGAATAACAAAAATAATAAAAAATGACATTATTATTATTACATCATCATCATTATTACTAGTGAACACATTATGTTATAATGTTATTATTATAATATATGAAAACGACATAAATATTCAAATCACAATCATTTCACTCATCATATTTAAGTATTTTTGTTTCTAAACACATTTAATCGAGATATTGTATCTTGTTGGACAACAAACAATTCACCTTGAGCAACAGTTAAACATTATATGGCATTAATGGTTATAACTTTTTGCAATGACAATGCAAGTTAAACACTTTCATAAAAGTAAAGTTAAATATTATATGGAAACTATAAATTTAAAGGAATGATACATATCAAATTTCACTTAAAAACAGAGAAAGAATTAACAATGTTCATCATTATCATACTCATAATACATTTTATAAATCAAACAACAACAAAAACCACAACATTATTTGAAAAACATAATAGACATGATTAACATACATATGAATATACATGTAAAACATACATCTCAACAAAATATATAATAAACATGTCATATATAGATCTCGAGTCAAATATAAAACAATCAATATAAATGTCAATCAATACCACTACTAGCTAGGTCCACCACTAGATATAGGTGCATCATTGTCTCTGCTACCAAAGGTAGATCCTTTATCAATAAAAACTATCTTAGAAATAAATGTCAACAAAAGTGCATTGTCAAACATCTCTATATTAATATCATGAATATGTGCAACAATATCCTATGTGAACATAGTGTCCAAAGCATCAAAATATTGTGACACATGTGTAGGAAGAGGAGGAGGAGGGGGATTGGTGGATGATGACACATGTGGGCTAGGAGAAAGACAAGGATCAAGGGATGGTGACACAAGTGGAGGAGGAGGAGGAGGAGGATCAGTAGAATAAGGTGACACATGTGGAGGAGAAGCATGAGGAGGAGGAAGAGAATCAGTCATGGATGAAAGTTCAGACACATGTGGAGGGGAAGCAGAAGGAGGAGGAGGAGAAGAAGGAAGATTGAATGTGGATGTAATTTCAAACACATGTGGAGGGGAATAAATAGAATTGGTAGATGATGTAGTTGACTCATGTGGAGGAGAATCAGGAGGACCATGTGGTGGAGTAGAGGATGTGGATGGCTCTACTGATGAGCTAGATGTAGTGAGATCATGAGAAACACACATCATTGTCTCGATGACGTTGATGACACTAAAAATATGACGCATCAACATAATCATGTCACAAAGAAAACACCTCCATATAGTAGAGATATCCTCTACCCATAATATGTCTCTAACACGTGTGGGTACCACTCCATGACTAGTCATGACACGACATAGTTGATCCACCACCTTTGGCTAGAATCTCATATTCGACCTACATAGTATGTGGATATCTGTACTACTCGAGGTTGGTCATATGCCTCCTACATCACCTCATCCTCACGTTGGGGAGGCACATCCCCAACATATGTGCCAATATATGCAAAACAATAAATAATAATAATAAGATAATTGAAATAAAATGTTACAATAAATTGCATGTGCATTAAATAAGACATAAAAATATGCAAACAGATTGATCAAAACATAAATATAATATTACCTCTCTCATATGATGGCTCCTATGCTATAAATAATATGTTTTGACATGCTCTCCAATCCATCCCCGCGTATGGGTACTCTGCAATATCAAGGAAAAGATTGTCCTTGATATCCAATAAATCACATACTGCCCTACTGATCGAAGAAATGGGAAACTTGTATAGGACCATCTTAGACATCAATTTCCACCACATGCACATACACACATCAAACATAGGCCTAGTAGGAAAGTAGGGTACTTTTGGTCAAGTGGCAGGAACCCTGTCAAAAAATAGTGTATACAACTTTGACCCAAATGGGAAGAATCTTGTCTTAGACAAAACAAAACGAAAATGATCTAATGCATGGCAAAATTGTCTCAACACAATATTCACCCACATAATAAATCGGGGCATGTACAATAAACTATATACATAATACAACATAGAGAAACTAATGTGATTCCCACCAGAGCTATACTGTGAGAATGTTGAGAGCATAAGACATAGGCACTTAATGACCTCTCTCTGAAATGAATATATTCGTAGCTGATGACCATGAACTTGGAACTCTAAATCTGAATGAACATGTAGACTGACATATCTCTACACATATGCCAGTTGGGACTCTCCTGCAACACCAGGTGGTAGAGGAGGGAAATGGGGAAAATACTCCCCCATGCTAGACAACCCAGTGATGAAATAGACATCCTCCTTCATGGGATGATACCATAGATAAGGACTGGACCTAAACCCCTATCTCACATGATCCCAACAACGTATCAATTTCCGTAACAACAAAGATTTCCCCCTAAGGGATGTAACCTCCTGATAAAAATTCAGGAGGACAATATCCATCAAAAGGTCTTGTGTCGGATGTGAAAGAGGGCGAGGGAATAAATCCCTATCCCTCTCCCTGGAATCCCACTCACGTAAAAATGTGTGCATCTTGACTTGTTTCCAGTCCTCTTCCTCCTCCTTCTCTTGCCTTCATCATCTTCGATTCACATACAAATATTGTTAAGAACATATATATAGATAAAAAAAATTGAAATTATAAAACAAATAGATATACAAATGACGTGTATTTAAATAAATCCAAAATTAAATTTGTTTTGCAAAAAATATTAAAATGATATTGGTGCATCACAAACAACACATATGCCTCGACATCGGTGCACTATAGAAGAAAAAATCACCACCCAACGGTGTGTGCCATAGGATTCTCCACACTGAGATGATTTAGTTATTTTAACCATGTCAGTTCAATGCTTTTAACAACACTAGTTCATTTCATTAAAAAAGATGCACCGCAATGTGTAAATTCATGGTTCCCTTTGTTAAACTGAAAGCACGAGTACACCAGGTCTACCAAATCACCAACATGATGTCTCACAATGCGTTGTATTACCAATGAACTACTAATGGGGCCTTACAAAAGACGAACCACACTATTTTTTTTCAAAACATTTTAATGTGTGAATGTTTAACATTTACACACTGATGCAACATGCCTATTGATGCACTGCCACAAATTGCAATGTTGCACCTACTAAGTCACACCGCTCTAATTGGTTATTACAAATTCTCCCCGATGTCATTGTCTTTACAACACCAGTGCATTTTGTTGGACTGTTGGGCACCGTTAAGTTAAACTTCATTATCGCATCTGAAGCGATGTGATGTGTTACTATTAATGCATCAGTACCATCATGATAGTGGAGCACCAACATTTTGTTCCATGGTGTGTTGTAAAAGATAGATCACCAGGAACGAGACATTCAATGAGACACCCTACCATGCCAAGTGAGTAAATATATGTCTTGGTGCATTTTTGTATACAATACTAGTGCATTGGGTTAAAATGGTTGCAACACTTTGTTAAATTTTATAAATCATTCAGTTAGAGGTGTCGTTAGTTAAGTGAAGTGTACTGGTGTGGGTAGAAGCCAATTGTGCATCCATTGCATAGCGTTCTGAAGGATGTACCTCTTTATTTATATAATTTATCATGATGCTCTTACTTGAATGGCACTGATGTGTACATATATATGAGAAACACTAGTGGTGGTGCTCATTGTAAATTTAACACAATACGCACAACGTTAGGGAGAACTGAAGTGTTCATGTGCACTATGTCACTACTACATATTGAAAAATTTGCGACGACTACTTGCGACAAATAAATCACATACTTCCCTACTGACCGGAGAAATGGGAAACTTGTATAGGACCCTCTTAGACATCAATTTACACCACATTCAAATACACACATCAAACATAGGCCTAGTAGGAAAGTAGGGTACTTTTGGTCGAGTGGCAGGAACCCTGTCAAAAAATAGTGTATACAAGTTTGACCCAAATGGGAAGAATCTTGTGTCAGACAAAACAAAACGAAAATGATCTAATGCATGAAAAAATTGTCTCAACACAATATTCACCCACATAATAAATTGAGGCATGTACAATAAACTATCTACATAATACAACGTAGAGAAACTAATGTGATTCCCACCAGAGCTATACTGTGACAATGTTGAGAGTATAAGACATAGGCACTTAATGTCCTCTCTCTGAAATGAATATATTCATAGCTGACCACCATGAACTTGGAACTCTAAATCTGAATGAACATGTAGACTGACATATCTCTACACATATTCCATTTGGGACTCTCCTACAACACCAGGTGGTAGAGGAGGGAAATGGGGAAAATACTCCCCCATGCTAGACAACGCAGTGATGAAATAGACATCCTCCTTCGTGGGATGATACCATAGATAAGGATCAAACCTAAACCCCTATCTCACATGATCCCAACAATGGATCAATTTCTGTAACAATAAAGAGTTCCCCCTAAGGGATGTAACCTCCTGATAAAAATTCAGGAGGACAATATCCATCAAAAGGTCCTGTGTCAGATGTGAATGAGGGTGAGGGAATAACACCCTATCCCTCTCCCTGAAATCCCACTCATGCAAAAATGTGTGCATCTCAACTTGTTTCCAGTCCTCTTCCTCCTCCTCCTCTTGTCTTCATCATCTTCTATTCACATACAAATATTGTTAAGAACATATATATAGATAAAAAAAATTGAAATTATAAAACAAATAGATATACAAATGATGTGTATTTAAATAAATCCAAAATTAAATTTGTTTTGCAAAAAATATTAAAAAGATATTGGTGCATCACAAACAACACATACGCCTCGACGTCGGTGCACTATAGAAGAAAAAATCACCACCCAATGGTGAGTGCCATAGGATTCTCCAAACTAAGCCGATTTAGTTATTTTAACCATGTTAGTTCAATGCTTTTAACAACACTGGTTCATTTCGTTAAAAAAGATGCACCGCAATGCATAAATTCATGGTTCCCATTGTTAAACTGAAAGCACCAGTACACTAGGTCTACCAAATCACCAACATGATGTCTCGCAGTGCATTTTATTACTAACGAACTGCTAATCAGGCCTTACAAAAGATGAACCACACTATTTTTTTTCAAAACATTTTGTGGTGTGTATGTTTAACATTTACACACCAATGCAACATGCCTATTGATGCACTACCACAAATTGCAATGTTGCACCTACTAAGTTGCACCGCTCTAATTGGTTATTACAAATTCTCCCTGATGTCATTGTCTTTACAACACCAGTGCATTTTGTTGGACTGTTGGGCATCGTTAGGTTAAACTTCACTATCGCAGTTGAAGCGATGCGATGCGTTACTATTAATGCATCGGTACCATCATGATAGTGCAGCACCAACATTTTTTTCCATGGTGTGTTGTAAAAGATAGATCACCAGAAACGAGGTGTTCAATGAGACACCCTACTATGCCAAGTGAGTAAATATATGTCTCGGTGCATTTTTGTATACAATACCGGTGTGCTGGGTTAAAATGGTTGCAACACTATGTTAAATTTTATAAATCATTCAGTTAGCGGTGTCGTTAGTTAAGAGAAGTGTACTGGTGTGGGTAGAAGCCAATTGTGCATCTGTTGTGGAGCGTTCTGAAAGATGTATCACTTTATTTATATAATTTATCGCGATGCTCTTACTTGAATGGCGATGCATACATATATATGAGAAACACTAGTGGTGGTGCTCATTGTAAATTTAACACAATATGCACAACATCAGGGAGAGATGAAGTGTTCATGTGAACTATGTCACTATTACATATTGAAAAATTTGCGACGACTACTTGCGACAAAAGTACCCTTTCGTCACAAAATTGAAGATAAAGAGTTGAATTTTTCATTTTTTTTATAAATCCAGGCCGCATTCGTCTCTCTTGAGACGAAACCAGATGTACGTCTCAATAGAAACAAATGTGAATATAGTGGACTCCCGTAGCTCTTTCGACGACCTTTGGTTATCGTCGCAAGAGCGAGGATCCAATGATGACCATTACACTATTCAAACAATCAACCAACTATTTGACAAAGTCAACATTGACTTGGTCAACGTTTTTCTCTCTTGTAACGAAAAAAATATATAAAAATATTTTGCAAATTAGAGATGTTGCGACAATCTTGCTATAGCAACAACGGTTCATGAAGGGTAGTTTTGTGTGAAAGAAGATCGCAGAATATTAGAGGTGGGAAAAAAAGTAAAGAGGGTGAAAAGGGTGATGGTAGATGTTATTTCCCTTGCAAAAAATGTTGCACTACACGCCCCGTAAGAATTTTCATAGCAACAACTATAAAACATTGTAGGAAATATGGGCACATTGATAGGGGATTGAATGAATATTGTCCCATGGCAATTAACTATATATTCATGATCTATTTTTATATTGTCGATTATATATATATATATATATATATATATATATATATATATATATATATATATATATATATATATATATATATATATATATATATATATATATATATATATATATATATATATATAT
>ML852409.1:0-11957 GCA_009831015.1 Picea engelmannii
ACTGACATGTGCAACCTGTTTCTCCTCTTCCTCTCGCACGTGTGAGCTTACATGTGTGGCCTCCTCTCCTTGGCTAAAAAATAGAGAAAGAATGTCCAGAAACCCTAGGCCAAATTTGCCAAAGTGAAGAATTTCTTTTGCTGAAATTGCCACCCCAATCTTCTTGGCACAAGTGCTCACTCACTTATGCCAACTCCATAATGTCACAATGAGATGTCTCAATGTCTCCTCACATTACCTCTCCTTTTATAGGAGTCTAATGAGTGAGTTTAGGAACCCCTTCTAAACTCAACATTAAATTAGAATAGTTTATTCCTCCATGTGGGTGTGAAGCCCCAACATGTGGGTTTGAAGCCCCAACCAAGCTCCAGCGCAATATACAAGGGGTTTCACAAAATGAAAAAATGCAATGTGAGTGCCAGCGAAGGTTCCCACATGCCCAACACCAAGGCCAATGTGGGAATACCTTCCGATGCTACAAAAACATCAACAAAATGTAGCAGTTGAATTTGGTTCACCCAAAATGGACCAACATCATAATGCAAAAAGAGATCCATTGAAGCATGCTGAGAATCATCTATTTGTAAATCATTTATAAGAACCAATGGAAAAGATCCTAGCATGCCTTGAATAGGAACATCGTAGAAAATAAAACTGGTGCTTTCAATCGCCTCATCAGTTGAAGGATCATATAGACTATCTCAAAATATGGACCCATGTACTTGATCCAAAAAACTTGAAATGAGGAATTGATAAATTCATATATTAATCCTTAGAATGAAGGGTTTTCTCCATATGCATCCACAACCCCTTGCTCCAAAGAATGATAATTATTTGATTTGTCCAAATATAACGAGCCTCATTTAATAGCACAAACATCCACTTTGAGTGCATTAGGTTCAACAACAACACAAAGAAGAAGCATTCTTATGAGTGAACTCTTCAGAAGTCCGCCTTTATAGACACAAGAAAAGTACTTTCTTGAAGAAGGCTTAAACCCTAGAAAAGAGATGATCTGAAACCTTGATTCAAGAGTCACAAAATAACAATGATGCCACTATGGAAATAAGTAAGGAAGATGGTTTGAAACATGGGTACTATAGTCACAAAGAAAACAATGATGCCACTAGCGAAAAGTCTTATATTGGCACCTTAAAATAAGAAAATAGATGGTTTGAAACCTTGGTTCCATAGTCACATAATAATTTTGATACCACTAACCAAAAATATTAGATCAGATGTAAGAAAAAAGAGCAAAGTGATGGTATGAAGTCTTGGTTCTATAGTGACAAGAGATCATGATGCCATGAACAATTAACCTCAAATCAACTCAAGGAACAATTCTTGAAATAAGTCATCAAGGAAACCCTAATGTTGATTGATCCAATCCTACGCAAGAGGTCTCCAAATAAGTGCATAAAACATGCTCAATTAGCCTAAAAAAGGGCTCCCCTCTCCAGTGAATAAAACACCATGGAAACAATCCAATTCTCCTTGAGTTGGACCATCTTCCACATGCAAGAGGTCTCCAAATAAGTGCATAAAACATGCTCAATTAACATAAAAAAGGGCGCCCCTCTCCAGTGAATAAAATCACCATGGAAATAATCTAATTCTAATGTTGTTCTATGATGATTAAATATAATGTTGTTCTATGTCGTTCATGGCCCTTATGTCTACAATGTCATCCAACTCAATGCATCGAGCTAGAGTATCTTTCACTAAGGCTTGTGATTATGGAATTAGATTGAATGCAAAAATAAATATCATCATCATTGTCCTTCGATAAAATCACATGAACATAGATATGATGCAAAACTAGAAAGCAAAGAAGCTTTATCCCTAATATTATTCTCAAGTCAAATATGCTACAAGATTCCTTTTTCTTACAGGCAATTGGACTTGCATGGAGGACACATGATTTTGTCTTTTGGTGCATTGGTCTTTTGACCATAAACGTGGAAGAACTAAATGCACAATGATGCAGATAAAGGAATAAATGCTCAAGCTTTCCTACTAAGCCAATTGTTGCATTGTTCAATCTTGTCATTGCGTTCTACTCCAAAATTCAAATTCCTTGCCAAATATAGATTAGAAAACTGAGAATGAAGAGGATAGGAGGTTTATTGTAGAAAACAAGTTGGTCATTGGTATATCTTGAGAATTCTAAGTTGCATCAAATGCACAAATCTTAGATACTATTGAACTATAGAAAAAAGGGGTTTATATAGTGGTCATGTGCAATGCTTTAGGCAACCTTCAGTTGATGTGCATAGGTTCCACCCATGGCTAATGGACTATAGAAAGGGGGAATTTATATATTATTCATGTGCAATGCTTCAAGCAACCTTTGGTGGATGTGCATAGCTTCCACCAACAATCCTTTAGGCCATGTTACCCCCCCACTTCTAGGGGTAACTAGAGGAGAATTTTTCTCCATGATCCACATTTCAAACAATGGATCCGATGATGTTATTCCAGACTCTCCACAGACAGTTGCTCATAGATGCCTTTCATTACATTCTTAGCTCAAGTCACTCATATGATATGGTGCTTTCACATACTCAGGTACATGTTTTGACTCTTCATATTGAGTGATAATGTTGATACTTGAGGCATGAAAATGGTGATCATGGGTTGGTTTGGAAAATAAATTATGATGCTTTGAAGTTATGCTTTTTGCCTTATCTCACCTTGGTGGTCATTATCATTTTCTAGTCAATTGTTGTCACTCTTGGGCAAAGTTATTCTATTGGGGGGCCTTAATGGGGATAATATGTCCATATTCTTTACCATGACTAACACACCATATCTATCTTCTATTCGTTTTCCTTTCTTTTGGGCTGGTGGTTACATGTATTCCAAAAAGGTTTGTGCTTCATAATCCCATGAGAAGAAGGGGCTTGAAATCCTGAGGTTGATTCGGCTTATTAAAAAATAGAAAGAGAAAAAACCCTAATTCAAAATGTGGGGCAAAGAAACAATCAAGAAAATCAAAGTATTGAAAACCAAGAAAAGAAAGAAGCATGAGCTTGACCCTCGCACTAAGAGGACATCACCCCAAGTCCTATGCAATGAGTGCATATCTTATGAAGGACTTAGCAAATCAAATGTCAAAAGCCAAAAGAGGTTAATACTATAAAGAAAAGGGCAAAGAGGGGTTTGGAAAGACATAGTATCGAGGAAAGGGTACCACATTGCCTAATCACTCCCTCTACAAAGGTGCTCATGAGGATGACTGTTATACATGGCCTTGCATGTCAATGACATCCACCCCATTAAATAAACCCCAATCCATACCACCACAATTACACATACTCCTTGATGGGTTCCCTGGGACATACTGTTGATGTTATGGTAACTGCGGGAGGTATTAACCTCCATGTGTAACCCTGACAAGAATAGAATATTCCGAGAAGCAAGAAGAAACCCTAAAGCATTGGACATAACCCTAGAAGACAAGTCGACTAAAGGAAATATTTAATATTGAGTTTTTAGCCTCCAGAATGAGAAGTTGGCCCAGACAACTAAGGATGAACAGTATAAATACATGACGCCAGAGCTCATTTGACACACAGTTCGCAACTGCATAAATTCAGTTGTGCGCAAGTCTGAAGAGTAGCCGCAGCTGCAGCTACTGCAACTTGTATTTTCAGTTTCAGTCTTGGACTCTCTCTTGGTTATGGTTTGGACTTTCTGCTTGGTATGCTAACTCTGGAGAGTGATACGCTACCTTGATTGGCTATTAGGCCTAGGGTTTGCTTCCAGAATTAGTCTCTGTCAATGTTAAGGTGCTCGGGGGTGGCTTCGGCCTATGGTTCGGTGACAATATTGCTATAGTGTCTATGGTTAAACGAACACACCTATTATTTCTAACAGGTTATGGGCCCACACTATCTTCGGACAGTCTAACCGCTGGAAGATAGATTGGGAGGATTTTGCTCACCTGCAGTTGCAGTTGTAGTAAGTTTTTGCTGCAACAACGAAACCCTAACTCTCTTGTTGAGGCACCTTAAGTGAAGAGATTGACCTAATTTCTGGATAGCCTAGTGCGCCCTAGCCTAGCACACCTCTTGATACTCTCAGCAAGCTAAGACGTCAAGTTTGAGTTTTTGGTCAAAGATTGACCAAGTCAAAGTCAAAGGTTGACCAAGTCAAAATAGTGATGACCTACTCTATGAAGTTAGAAAACAAGTTAGAAGGGGCTTCTAACTTCAGAGCATGGAAGACAAGGATTGACCTCATCCTTGCCAAGAATGAAGTGTTGGATATTGTGAAAGGAAAGATCGTGGAACCACAATTTGAAGAAGGGAAAGAGAAGGAACCTCAGAACGTTGCAGTTATGGAGAAGTTCAAGGACAATGACATCAATGCCATGAGTATCATAGTGGACTCTGTAAAAGACCACTTGATACCCTACATCTCTTATCTTGACTCATCTAAGAAGATGTACGATGCCCTAACTAACCTCTTATCAGTCAGAAACATTGGACAAGTAATGAGTTTGAAGAATGAGCTTCATGACATGAAAATGAATGATGATGAAAGCATAACATCATACTTTGTGAGAATCGCTCAGTTAAGAGATCAACTACAAACTATTGAAGAAATCATTTCAGAGAAGGAACTGGTAAATATAGTACTCAATGGCCTTCCCAAGACATGGGATGCATTTGCCGCAAGCATGAACACAAGAATGGAGTATCCCACATTTGAAGAACTTTGGACTTGTTGTGCACAAGAAGAATCAAGGATTAGCGCAAAAGAGAAATTCCAAAGGAAAGATGATGATCAAGCCTACACAACAAAGTTCAAGAAATTCAGGAATAAGAAGAAGTTTGACTCAAGGAAGAAACCAAATCAAGAGAAAGATATGTCAAAAATACAATGCCTCAACTGTCGAAAATATGGTCACTACAAGAATCATTGTCCTGAGTTAAAGAAAAGGAAGGAAACACACGAAGCAACAATTGCCGAAGAAAAGGAACCCTCAAAGAAAGTCAAACAAGATGAAGCAGATTTCTTCTTCTAGTCAAGGTAACAGTGTTCTTCTGTAACATAGTCCTTGTACATACCATGTTTACATAGTTCCTGTATATCTATTTCTTAAAAGATAAGATGGTCAGTGGAAGAATAATAAGATAATGATTGCTATTACGATGACTACAAGTCAAGTAATGTACATGAAAATGATGAAGTACGTTGACAATCTTTGGTAACAATTCTTGTGGAAGCTATTATATAAGTAACAACTACCAGATAATCCGAAATCATAATCAAACTTGAAGAGACCCAAAAGAAGTCAAAACAGAAAGAAGTTAGCAATCAAGAGGAAATTAGAAAAGGACTTGTGACACTTTGCATAAGGCAATAAGGATGCAGACAGAAGCGTGGACTATCTTAGATGGAGGGAGCTGATTACAGAATTCCAAAAGAAGAGCATGCATTCATACATGAAGCAAGGATTAGGAGGGAGCTAATCCTAAATGATATGATCCATTGAGGATTATGAAGTATTTGTCCATGTTCCAATTGAAAGTAGTAGCCATGATAAACATCACGTGTTTAGTTTGACTCTAGAAGAAGTCTTCTTGGAAAAGAAGCCTTAAAGTATCCTTGGTTGTCCATCTACATCCATGATTCTATGATGAAAGGAAGAAGTTGGAATCTTGAAGGCATATAGAAGAACCCATGGACCTAAGAGCTAAAGAGAGACATGAGGAAGAACATGAAGATTCCAAGAAAGAAAG
This sequence comes from Picea engelmannii, assembly GCA_009831015.1. Lineage (NCBI taxonomy): Eukaryota > Viridiplantae > Streptophyta > Pinopsida > Pinales > Pinaceae > Picea > Picea engelmannii. The sequence goes on from ML852409.1 coordinate 5,751, forward strand.
AAAAGCCAAGAACAACCAGTTATTATACCAAGAATCATAAGACTACCAACTTGGCTTGAACCCACTAGAAGCAGACAAGCAGAAGGAATGGAAGCTGTGATGAAGAACAATATATGTAAGAAATTGTGAAAAAGACTTATGAATGGAAGCATTGCGAGATTTAGAACTAGAGGTTCTTCCAGAAGAAGGGAGAAGACTATGACGACAACTTGTTCCAGTAAACCAGATATACCTCTATTTGAGCTATTATATCTCTTGCAGTATCCATGGGTTGGAGTCTACATCAGATGAAGGTAAAGGCTGTTCTTCTCAACAGAGTAATTGAAGAAGAAATGTATGTAGAGCAACGTCAAGGTTTTGAGGTATACCAAAAACTTGAAAAAGACCCTTGTATGCAGATGGAAGAAGACCTTGTATGGATTCAAACAACTTGGTGCAGAGCCTCTCATGCTCAACAAAAGCGTGGTGAAAACTTTTTATGATAGAGATAGTGTATCAGAATGGTTACTCAGAAGTCCGAGATGATGGATTGCTAATCCATGACAAACTTTCATGATGATAGAAGAAGTGCTGCGTGGATATGTTCCAGGTTGAGCTTTGCTACGATGTCATGAGCTAGCAGGAAACATAAGTACTGATTTCAACCATGATATATTATAATGATCAGAGCTATGTGAAAGCCTTCAGGGAAAACTAGTGTTCCATGACAGATCGAAGTACATTAAGATCAAGCATTATATTCTCCGTGATAAAATCCAGAAGAGAGAAGTGGTTCTCCAGTATATCTCCACCGATGAGCAGATAGCAGATATTTTGATAAAGCCTCTGTCCAAGATGAAAAGTTTGTGTACTTAAGAAACAAGATGGGGCTCGTTGAGATGACTTCCTTATTGAAAAAGGAAGAGATTACTCCCAGGTTGGGAGGGAGCATTGATGCGTTATTGATTTATGGACAATCATTTTTTAATTCGAAAAATGGTCCAGGATGAGCAGTTCCTTTCCAGTTCAGAACATAGTTTGAGATTTCTGACGGACATGCATTTTTCAGTTTGGAAAATGGTTCAGATCAGACAGTCATTTTCGTAATGAAAATGGTTAGATAGATTGTTGATGTACCATAGACAACGATTCCCCTTGTGGCCAATGTGGGGGAATGGTCTAGGACAATCATTCTTCTTAACAGTCACTCTGAGTAGTTGTCAAGTAGAATGGTCTGCCTCGCCGAACAGTCATTCTTTCGAAGTTCACAGTTGTGAGTAGTTTCGAAGAATGGTCTGCTTTGGAGGTTGGTGCAGGACAATCATTTCCATTAGGAAATGGTCTAGACAGTCATTCCCTAGGGCAGACTCATTCTATCCAGGTTGCACTTTGATTAGTGTCGGAGGAATGGCCCAGTTAGGTGAATGGTCCAGGTTCAACAACCAGGGACAAACATTCCCCAGGGCAGACTCATTCTCTCCAGGTTGCACTAGGATTAGTGTCGGAGGAATGGCCCAGTTAGGTGAATGGTCCAAGCTCAGAAATCAGGGACAATTATTCTTCTATGCTTGATTAGAATAGTCCAGATAGCCCATGGCCGATGTTTTACCTTCTGAGGGCAGATGCTCTTCCAAATCTCACAGATGTGAGTGGAAGAATGACTTAGATGATTCAGTTTATATCATGATATTGTTTTATGCAGGTTGATATTAGATGATATGATTGCTTTGGAGACTGTATGTCTTTGGACAATATATGTATGCTACTGTGATGGATGTGTTCCACTGGTTGTGACTATGTGTCACTGATTAAGTAGCCATGTGCTACTTGGTGTGGTTGTGTATCACTGGATAGTAGTTGTGCACTGCTATGGATAGACACTATTGTGTTCTATTGAATGGCATTGTTTTGATTTCCATGTAGACTATCAGTAGTGTTGGAAGTGATTATCAACTAGATGAATAATTAGTATGCTGGTGGACAAACATTCTCTAGACGAAAAATGGTCCAGGACATTTATTCTTCTAGGATGTATGTCTGGATTAGAAGAATAGTCCTTGTAGCCCATGGCGTGGCTTCCAACATCTGTTGAAATAGTTATTCTTCTAGGACATATGTCCGGATTAAAAGAATGGTTCTTGTATCACTCTGTGGAGTGAGTGACTTATTCAACATCATGCCTGATTACTCAAATGGACTATGGCTTCGAGAGATGATCCAGTTGACGCTATCAGATGATACTGATAGTGATGATGGTGTTGTGATCTAATCATGAGATAGCCTGTGTGGCTATGATGATGCTACCAGTTGAATGGTATGTTTGTGCTCAAGACCATTGCTTTCAATACCTCCCTAGCTAGGAGGGAGTGTTGATATTATGGTAACTGTTGGAGGTATTAACCTCCATGTGTAACCTTGACAAGAATAGAATATTTCGGGAAGCAAGAAGAAACCCTAAAACATTGGACATAACCCTAGAAGACAAGTCGGCTAAAGGAACTATTTAATATTGAGTTTTTAGCCTCCAGAATGAGAAGTCGGTCTAGGCAACTAAGGAGGAGCAGTATAAATACAGGACGTTAGAGCTCATTTGACACACAGTTCGCAACTGCAGAAATTCAGTTGTGCACAAGTCTGGAGTGTAGCTGCAACTGTAGCTACTGCAACTTGTATTTTCGGTTTCGGTCTTGGACTCTCTCTTGGTTATGGTTTGGACTTTTTTCTTAGTATGCTAACTCTGGAGAGTGATACACTACCTTGATTGGCTATTAGGCCTAGGGTTTGCTTCCAGAATTATTCTCTGTCAAGGTTAAGATGCTCGGGGGTGGCTTCGGCCTATGGTTGGGTGACAATATTGCTATATTGTCTATGGTTAAACGAGCACACCTATTATTTCTAACACATACCTCTTGGTCTGGGTATTGGAACACTTAATAGGGGGTAATAATTACCCTCCCATACCTAGACTTGGCAAATCGTATAATTTTGTAAGCTAGTGTGAAGTTTGAAGAGGATATTCTGTGAGATCTATCTAATGGATTTGGTATTAACATGACTCACTTCATATGTTGTGTTTGGATTGTGTACCTTGCGTCCGGTCTTCGTGATGCATCTTGAACCACATGTGTCCCCTCCTCAGATGATGATTGCACATGATTGGTTGACACTTGGATCCTTCGGAGGATGTTGAGGGGCCATTATCCCACTTGTATGGAGGTCGTCCCCATTACTTGAGAGAGGTCGTTTGGAAACCCTAGGAGGACGTTGGGGGTTTTGATCACATGGCTCCAGTCATAGGACGCCCTAACACATGTGGACATGACATTGAGGTCATTGATGATGGGATGTTCCATGTATGACGAGGATGGTTTGATGGGATGTTTCACCTTCCATGGAAAATGTTGCACTTGGAGAGATGATGTGGCACCTTTACATGGATGATGGCACCCATTGATGATGGGATATGTCACTTTGATGATGAAATGTTGCACCTTTTTGATGATGGGCACCTTGAGGTGACGTTTTGGGGTTTCTTGATGATGATATGGCACCTTTTGATGACATCACACCTTTTGGAGGCTTGAGGCATCCCTTGGAGATGAAATGTTGCACCCTTTCATGGAAAGATTTCACTTTTGAATATCTTTACACCACTTTTGAGTGAGTCGTCCCCTTCTTGAGGTCAGATGTGCGAGATCTAAAGCACTTATTTGTGGGACGGTTTGACTTTCGAGCTAGTTTACTTCATCTTTGAGGCATCGTTGGGGGTCTTAGAGACCTATCCACTCTTGTATCATGGATTTGTTATGTATTGTTTCCTTATCTCTAGGGTTTATAAGAGATAAATACATTATTTTATGTTTTTAGGGCTTGTATTGTGTGAGAAGGGTGTTAGATCTCTCATATAAATAAGAGAAACACTTCTCACTTTCAAATCATTTCTACTTGTGGAGATCTATCACTCTTGTCTACTTCTACTTGTTCTTGTTCATGAAGAATGCTTTGGATGGTTAACTAGGGTGACTTTTTTGGGGGGACCTATGATTGTGGATCTTCTGCTACTACTTGGATGATATGGAAATTAAGGTTTTGATGGATGAAAAATGTTTTGAGTAAGTGTTCTCTTTTCGTTTTATGGTTATGTTTATGAATGCATTTTTAGATTGATGTTGTTTCTCTAGTGGTGGTTCTTCATCCTCTTGGATCATTTTTGAACAAATCCTTCTTGTCAAAACCCTGGGAAGGTTTTCCGAGTTGAGGAATCTTCCCTTGTATCATCCCTTTACATTTTAGGAGGATTGCCTGAGGTTAGTAGTGGACAACTTCTAAGTCTTAGTCTAAAATAATCCACTTCATTCTCCCAAAGAAGGATCTCTTTTTGACCCCATATGCCAAAATAGTAAGCACTAGTCTTTTTTCTCCATAATAGTCAATCATTATTGTTGAATTTTACTACTTTAGGGTTAGGGTTAGGGTTTATTGGTTGCAAAATTTCATTTTTCAGCCATAAAAACAAACATGTCTAGGGTGTTTAGGCATACTATTGACCTAAACTACATTGCTGAAACTCTAATTTAATTTTCTGAAGTGTTATTACAGCATATAAAGAAAAACTTCTAGGGTTTTAGGGCTGATTTTCACTGTTTAACTTTTGATTTTGTTGGCATGTAAAACCCTAATTTAACCTAGTATCTAGCCCTATAATTTATTGGATCATTTCATGATCAAAGGGCTATCATTCTACTGTTGAAAATTGATTGTTTTACTGCTGTCATAATCTTATACTATTGAAAATTACATGTTTTACTGCTGTCAGACATTTATTACTATTGAAAATTGATTGTTTTACAGCTGTCATACATTTACTACTGCTGAAAATTACATATTTTACTATTGAAATAATCTCTATACTATTAGAGATAAATTATTTTACTACTGTAATAATTTCTTTATTGCTGATATTTCACATATTTCTTGCAAGTTTTATCTCAGCCTTGGACCTTTTCTTTATTTCTAGTGTTTTGGGACCCTATTGAACTCATACTTGACTTGGAAAGCCTCTCTGTTTGGCTTGAGCCGCCAACACTTTAAATCTGGAAATTGTCTTTATCCACCACCTCTTTATTACTTCGCCTACCTCTATTTTGGTGGTAGTGTGAGTAGTGAAGCCTTCCTTGGAGGCTACTGGTGAAGCCTTCCTTGTGTTGGATACTATTCCTTTACTAAAGAGAGGGAAGTTGTTGTGTAGGTGACACAGGTGACAACTTCCATGTTCCACTTGTCTTAGTGCCTTGTGAAGGCTTTGCACTTGGTGCAAGATTGTGTGTGTAGTGTTCCCCACTACAAAACCCATAAAAAAAATTCTGATACCATTAATTTAAATGCAAAGCATCATGCTAAAAATTCCCATACATCTAACGACATTAATTTAAACATGAATGCAGCTAAATTAACATTCACACAGCCGCATACAATGGCTTAAACTCAAAGTAAATACACAACAAATAAATCCCACAATAAAATGCAACACATTGAGGATTTAACATGCATTTAACAACATTATGAATTTTTGCCAAATATGCAAGAGAGGTTGTCTCTATTGTCCACTCGTAGCCCAACACAACCCACAACAAGCTAATTTCTCCTACAACTATTTCAATCCACCAACTCTCTTTCTCTCAACCTACACAACCCAAAAAATGGGATCCCCCTTCACTTCACACAATACCTCAGGCCTTTCCACTTCCATCTAGGGCTCCAATACAGATTGGCTAGGAGTCTCTTTTGCTGGGGACTCCAGGGATGTCAACTGCAATAGGAAAAATCTCACAAAAGTAAGCACTGCTCTAGGGTAATATCTCACACAAAATCTCTCTTTACAGGCCTAACAACCTGCTTCTTCATGAATTTACAGCGCCAACATGCTGCCACACATGCCCACTATGGTTGCCTTCAAGTTCCAATTCTTTGTTCTCCCTTGCTGTCCCAAAAACTAACTATAAAAACTGCGTACTCTTCCCATACGAATTTCCTTCTTTTCCCATGCGTGCTTGAATCTCACTCTTCCTCAAAAGGATTTACTTGACTTTCACACTTCTCTCATTCTTGCTTGTACTCGACCCATGCTCTCAATAACTATGTGAGGTGACTTTTCACACCCACCCTCTTACATGTGTTTAATGATTGGAGCTTTGATACACTCAAGAGGAAATTATAAGGTTTATACAC
>ML852409.1:12007-22322 GCA_009831015.1 Picea engelmannii
CCAATTGAAAGTAGTAGCCATGATAAACATCACGTGTTTAGTTTGACTCTAGAAGAAGTCTTCTTGGAAAAGAAGCCTTAAAGTATCCTTGGTTGTCCATCTACATCCATGATTCTATGATGAAAGGAAGAAGTTGGAATCTTCAAGGCATATAGAAGAACCCATGGACCCAAGAGCTAAGAGAGACATGAGGAAGAACATGAAGATTCCAAGAAAGAAAGAAAAACCAAGAACAACCAATTATTATACCAAGAATCATAAGACTACCAACTTGGCTTGAACCCACTAGAAGCAGACAAGCAAAAGGAATGGAAGCTGTGATGAAGAACAATATATGTAAGAAATTGTGAAAAAGACTTATGAATGGAAGCATTGCGAGATTTAGAACTAGAGGTTCTTCCAGAAGAAGGGAGAAGACTATGACGACAACTTGTTCCAGTAAACCAGATATACCTCTATCTGAGCTATTATATCTCTAGCAGTATCCATGGGTTGGAGTCTACATCAGATGAAGGTAAAGACTGTTCTTCTGAACAGAGTAATTGAAGAAGAAATGTATGTAGAGAAACCTCAAGGTTTTGAGGTATACCAAAAACTTGAAAAAGACCCTTGTATGCAGATGGAAGAAGACCTTGTATGGATTCAAACAACTTGGTGCAGAGCCTCTCATGCACAACAAAAGCGTGGTGAAAACTTTCTATGACAGAGATAGTGTATCAGAATGGTTACTCAGAAGTCCGGGATGATGGATTGCTAATCCATGACAAACTTTCATGATGACAGAAGAAGTGTTGCGTGGATATGTTCCAGGTTGAGCTTTGCTACGATGTCATGAACTAGCAGGAAACATAAGTATTGATTTCAACCATGATATATTGTAATGATCAGAGCTATGTGAAAGCCTTCAGGGAAAACTAGTGTTCCATGACAGACCGAAGTACATTAAGATCGAGCATTATATTCTTCGTGATAAAATCCAGAAGAGAGAAGTGGTTCTCCAGTATATCTCCACCGATGAGCAGATAGCAGATATTTTGATAAAGCCTCTGTCCAAGATGAAAAGTTTGCGTACTTAAGAAACAAGATGGGGCTCGTGGAGATGACTTCCTTATTGAAAAAGGAAGAGATTACTCCCAGGTTGGGAGGGAGCACTGATGCGTTATTGATTTATGGACAATCATTATTCAGTTCGAAAAATGGTCCAGGATGAGCAGTTCCTTTCCAATTCAAAACATAGTTTGAGATTTCTGACGGACAGACATTTTTTAGTTTGGAAAATGGTTCAGATCAGACAGTCATTTTCGTAATGAAAATGGTTCGATAGATTGTTGATGTACCATAGACAACGATTCCCCTTGTGGCCAATGTGGGGGAATGGTCTAGGACAATCATTCTTCTTAACAATCACTCTGAGTAGTTGTCAAGTAGAATGGTCTGCCTCGCTGAACAGTCATTCTTTCGAAGTTCACAGTTGTGAGTAGTTTCGAAGAATGGTCTGCTTTGGAGGTTGGTGCAGGACAATCATTTCCATTAGGAAATGGTCCAGACAGTCATTCCCTAGGGCAGACTCATTCTATCCAGGTTGCACTATGATTAGTGTCGGAGGAATGGCCTAGTTAGGTGAATGGTCCAGGTTCAACAATTAGGGACAAACATTCCCCAGGGCAGACTCATTCTCTCTAGGTTGCACTAGGATTAGTGCCGGAGGAATGGCCCAGTTAAGTGAATGGTCCAGGCTCAGAAATCAGGGACAGTTATTCTTCTATGCTTGATTAGAATATTCCAGATAGCCCATGGCTGATGTTTTACCTCCTGAGGGCAGATGCTCTTCCAGATCTCATAGATGTGAGTGGAAGAATGGCTCAGATGATTCAATTTATATCATGATATTGTTTTATGCAGGTTGATATTAGATGATATGATTGCTTTGGAGACTGTATGTCTTTGGACAATATATGTATGCTACTGTGATGGATGTGTTCCACTGGTTGTGACTATGTGTCACTGATTAAGTAGCCGTGTGCTACTTGGTGTGGTTGTGTATCACTGGATAGTAGTTGTGCACTGCTATGGATAGACACAATTGTGTTCTATTGAATGGCATTGTTTTGATTGCCATGTAGACTATCAGTAGTGTTGGAAGTGATTATCAACTAGATGAATAATCAGTATGTTGGTGGACAAACATTCTCTAGACGAAAAATGGTCCAGGACATTTATTCTTCTAGGATGTATGTCTGGATTAGAAGAATAGTCCTTGTAGCCCATGGCGTGGCTTCCAACATCTGTTGAAATAGTTATTCTTCAAGGACATATGTCCGGATTAGAAGAATGGTTCTTGTATCACTCTGTGGAGTGAGTGACTTATTCAACATCATGCTTGATTACTCAGATGGAGTATGGCTTCGAGAGATGATGCAGTTGACGCTATCAGATGATACTGATAGTGATGATGCTGCTTGTGATCTAATCATGAGATAGCCTATGTGGCTATGATGATGCTATCAGTTGAATGGTATGTTTGTGCTCAAGACCATTGCTTTCAATACCTCCCTAGCTAGGAGGGAGTGTTGATATTATGGTAACTGCTGGAGGTATTAACCTCCACGTGTAACCCTGACAAGAATAGAATATTCCGAGAAGCAAGAAGAAACCCTAAAGCATTGGACATAACCCTAGAAGACAAGTCGGCTAAAGGAAATATTTAATATTGAGTTTTTAGCCTCCAGAATGAGAAGTCGGTCCAGACAACTAAGGAGGAGCAGTATAAATACAGGACGTTAGAGCTCATTTGACACACAGTTCGCAACTGCAGAAATCCAGTTGTGCACAAGTTTTGAGTGTAGCTGCAACTGCAGCTACTGCAACTTGTATTTTTGGTTTCGGTCTTGGACTCTCTCTTGGTTATGGTTTGGACTTGTTGCTTAGTATGCTAACTCTGGAGAGTGATACGCTACCTTGATTGGCTATTAGGCCTAGGGTTTGCTTCCAGAATTATTCTCTGTCAAGGTTAAGATGCTCGGGGGTGGCTTCGCCCTATGGTTGGGTGACAATATTGCTATATTGTCTATGGTTAAACGAGCACACCTATTATTTCTAACACATACCTCTTGGTCTGGGTATTGGAACACTTAATAGGGGGTAATAATTACCTTCCCATACCTAGACTTGGCAAATTGTATAATTTTGTAAGCTAGTGTGAAGTTTGAAGAGGATATTCTGTGAGATCTATCTAATGGATTTGGTATTAACATGACTCACTTCATATGTTGTGTTTGGATTGTGTACCTTGTGTCCGGTCTTCGTGATGCATCTTGAACCACATGAGCCCCCTCCTCGGATGATGATTGCACATGATTGGTTGACACTTGGACCCTTCGGAGGATGTTGAGGGGCCATTATCCCACTTGTATGGAGGTCGTCCCCATTACTTGAGAGAGGTCGTTTGGAAACCCTAGGAGGATGTTGGGGGTTTTGATTACATGGCTCCAGTCATAGGATGCCCTAGCACATGTGGACATGACATTGAGGTCATTGATGATGGGATGTTCCATGTATGACGAGGATGGTTTGATGGGATGTTTCACCTTCCAATGGAAAATGTTGCACTTGGAGAGATGATGTGGCACCTTTACATGGATGATGGCACCCATTGATGATGGGATATGTCACTTTGATGATGAAATGTTGCACCTTTTTGATGATGGGCACCTTAAGGTGACGTTTTGGGGTTTCTTGATGATGGTATGGCACCTTTTGATGACATCACACCTTTTGGAGGCTTGAGGCACCCCTTGGAGATGAAATGTTGCACCCTTTCATGGAAAGATTTCACTTTTGAATATCTTTATACCACTTTTGAGTGAGTCGTCCCCTTCTTGAGGTCACACGTGCGACACGTGTGAGATCTAAAGCACTTATTTGTGGGACGGTTTGACTTTCGACCTAGTTTACTTCATCTTGGAGGCATCGTTGGGGGTCTTAGAGACCTATCCACTCTTGTATCATGGATTTGTTATGTATTGTTTCCTTATCTCTAGGGTTTATAAGAGATAAAGACATTATTTTATGTTTTTAGGGCTTGTATTGTGTGAGAAGGGTGTTAGATCTCTCATATAAATAAGAGAAACACTTCTCACTTTCAAATCATTTCTACTTGTGGAGATCTATCACTCTTGTCTACTTCTACTTGTTCTCGTTCATGAAGAATGCTTTGGATGGTCAACTAGGGTGACTTTTTTGGGGGGACCTATGATTGTGGATCTTCTGCTACTACTTGGATGATATGGAAATTAAGGTTTTGATGGATGAAAAATGTTTTGAGTAAGTGTTCTCTTTTCGTCTTATGGTTATGTTTATGAATGCATTTTTAGATTGATGTTGTTTATCTAGTGGTGGTTCTTCATCCTCTTGGATCATTTTTGAACAAATCCTTCTTGTCAAAACCCTGGGAAGGTTTTCCGAGTTGAGGAATCTTCCCTTGTATCATCCCTTTACATTTTAGGAGGATTGCCTAAGTGGACAACTTCTAAGTCTCAGTCTAAAATAATCCACTTCATTCTCCCAAAGAAGGATCTCTTTTTGACCCCATATGCCAAAATAGTAAGCACTAGTTTTTTTTCTCCATAATAGTCAATCATTATTGTTGAATTTTACTACTTTAGGGTTAGGGTTAGGGTTTATTGGTTGCAAAATTTCATTTTTCAGCCATAAAAACAAAGATGTCTAGGGTGTTTAGGCATACTATTGACCTAAACTACATTGCTGAAACTCTAATTTAATTTTCTGAAGTGTTATTACAGCATATATGGAAAAACTTCTAGGGTTTTAGGGCTGATTTTCACTGTTTAACATTTGATTTTGTTGGCATGTAAAACCCTAATTTAACCTAGTATCTAGCCCTATAATTTATTGGATCATTTCATGATCAAAGGGCTATCATTCTACTGTTGAAAATTGATTGTTTTACTGCTGTCATAATTTTATACTATTGAAAATTACATGTTTTACTGCTGTCAGACATTTATTACTATTGAAAATTGATTGTTTTACAGCTGTCATACATTTACTACTGCCGAAAATTACATATTTCACTATTGAAATAATCTCTATACTATTAGAGATAAATTATTTTACTACTGTAATAATTTCTTGATTGCTGATATTTCACATATTTCTTGCAAGTTTTATCTCAGCCTTGGACCTTTTCTTTATTTCTAGTGTTTTGGGACCCTATTGAACTCATACTTGACTTGGAAAGCCTCTCTATTTGGCTTGAGCCGTCAACACTTTAAATCTGGAAATTGTCTTTATCCACCACCTCTTTATTACTTTGCCTACCTCTATTTTGGTGGTAGTGTGAGTAGTCACCACAAGGGGGCCTAGACTTGATTGTCTTACCTAGGGATTCTTGGAGGCTACTGGTGAAGCCTTCCTTGTGTTGGATACTATTCCTTTACTAAAGAAAAGGAAGTTGTTGCGTAGGTGACATAGGTGACATAGGTGACAACTTCCATGTTCCACTTGTCTTAGTGCCTTGTGAAGGCTTTGCACTTGGTGCAAGATTGTGTGTGTAGTGTTCCCCACTACAAAACCCATAAAAAAAATTCTGATACCATTAATTTAAATGCAATGCATCATGCTAAAAATTCCCATACATCTGACAACATTAATTTAAACATGAATGCAGCTAAATTAACATTCACACAGCCGCATACAATGGCTTAAACTCAGAGTAAATACACAACAAATAAATCCCACAATAAAATGCAACACATTGAGGATTTAACATGCATTTAACAACATTATGAATTTTCGCCAGATATACAAAAGAGGTTGTCTCTATTGTCCACTCGTAGCCCAACACAACCCACAACAAGCTAATTTCTCCTACAACTATCCCAATCCACCAACTCTCTTTCTCTCAACCTGCACAACCCAAAGAATGGGACCCCCCTTCACTTCACACAATACCTCAGGCCTTTCCACTTCCATCTAGGGCTCCAACACAGATTGGCTAGGAGTCTCTTTTGCTGGGGACTCCAGGGATGTCAACTGCAATAGGAAAAATCTCACAAAAGTAAGCTCACTGCTCTAGGGTAATATCTCACACAAAATCTCTCTTTACAGGCCTAACAACCTGCTTTTTCATGAATTTACAGCTCCAACATGCTGCCACACATGCCCACTATGGTTGCCTTCAAGTTCCAATTCTTTGTTCTCCCTTGCTGTCCCAAAAACTAACTGTAAAAACTGCGTACTCTTCCCATACGAATTTCCTTCTTTTCCCATGCGTGCTTGAATCTCACTCTTCCTCAAAAGGATTTACTTGACTTTCACACTTCTCTCATTCTTGCTTGTACTCGGCCCATGCTCTCAATAACTATGTGAGGTGACTTTTCACACCCACCCTCTTACATGTGTTTAATGATTGGAGCTTTGATACACTCAAGAGGAAATTATAAGGTTTATACACAATGATAATTTTAGAAAGTGGGTTGAGATTAATAGACATGGGTAATCCTCCCTTGGACCCCTTCTTAGACATTCTCTTAGACCCTCCCCTCTCTTGTGAAAATTTAGCCTACTCCGTCTGTGTCCATTTGTAGTTGGCGTTACATTTTATTTTATTATCATGATATACAATGTTTACATATTACATATTCGAGATCATGGCCATACATCATATTTACATTACATATCACTAATTTGAGGATTAAAAATGGGGATGTTACAGTGTGGCAACAGACCAAATATGTTATCCACATTTAGTACCCTAATTTTCTAACTCCCAATAGTCATTTGCGATATGATACTTACCATTTGTTGTGGTTATGTTGAGCATCCCTTGTTGAGGTTATTTTGTCCTTTGTGATTAACATTTAACTGTGAAGCCTTGTTAGTTAATATAAGGACCACAAAAATCTACCTTGGAATTATTGTATGTCTTTGATGATAAAATCCCTTGGTTGTAGCATAGTTACCATAAGTGTACTAGACTTGCACTCATCGAGGTAGGTGATTCAACATATCGATACTCAACATAGTAAAAAGTATTGAAAAATATAGGAATTTTTTTTAACTGAAGATAAATTTATGTGAGTGCAAGTGTCGACTTAGGATATTCATCATACTAGGGAACTACTCTCTAGTGCTGATGAGTATGGAAAGTATTGAGTGGCTAATACTCACTAAATGTGATTTCATTGAGTATTGGGCCGAGTATTTGTTCAAGGACCACCCTATCCATATAGTCACGAGCACTCTTGAGTATGGAAACTATTGGAAGCAATATTTTGATAGATTGGATCAATAATATCTTTAGTTCACGAAAGATGTGTCCATGTTGGTATTGGAATATTATGTTCCCTTATGCCATGATGGTTGGGTCATTGCATCTCAAAATTGGGGAGCTCACACCTTAATCTTCTTGAACCTAGATGAACTTGAGGCTATTCTCAAGTTGAACCCAAGAACAATCTATAATGACCATAATTGCAATGAGAGTAGTGAGGTGCATATAAAGCGTAGTATGGATGAAATATTGAACATAACATAATGATGTTAAACTAAATTGAAAAAAAATGAGGCCTGTAAAAGTTTTAAAAAATTGAAAAGCCGATGGTAATAGAAATGAAAAAAGAAAATAATAATAAAATAAAACAATGTACATCCATTTTACCCTCGATTATTTAAACATCGATAGGTTTGTTCCTAGATTACATTTTTTTTTATTCCTCTTGGTGTTTAATAGATCCAGTTTAAGATGGATGTGCGATGATTAATAGAAAAATTAAAACGCATCAATAGCGATAATAAATAAACTAACTACCTAAAAGTTGTGTCTTTACATACTTGTAGGGTAGTGGAGGGGTGGTGATTTCTCTTTCATCTTGCTTGCAAAACTGTGGTGGCTTCCAATTCATATTTGGAGGATCAATGTGTCTAGGTCATTCTTTTGATCTAAGATTGTTTGATTGGGTTGTGTGGTTTATGCTCCTAACCTCAGCTTTGAGCATGGTAGACTTTGGGATTGGTTGGCTTCCTCTCTCCTTGTTGTGGAGTAGATTGTTGATGGTGATATTACTACTTGCAGAACTTTGTGGTAGCTTCTAGTTTGGATCCAAAGGTTTGATGTGTCTAGGTCACTCTTTTGATCTAGGATCGTTTGATTGGGTTGTGTGTGGCTTATGCTCCTAATCTCAGCTTGGAGCATGGTATGCTTTGGGATTGGTTGGTCTCCCTATCCCTATTGTGGAGTAGATTGTTAGTGGTGATATTTACATGGTAGAGTGGGAGGGGGATCATCGTGGGGGCTTAGGTTCACTGATTAGTAGGTTAGAAAAGAAAGCTTGGTGTCGGTGTAAGGATTCACACCAGATCTTTGACCCTGTTGATATACTTGGACCAATTATTGGCAAGGTTGTGATTGGGTTCAAGCTCATTTGGATCACTTTTATGGAACTTGCGAGGATATGTCATTTTCAGGTATACTTCGTACTGTGGATGTGATTGGTTTGGATCACATAGAAGTTATTGAAAACGTGCATGATGCTCGATGTTTGAGATCGACAATGAGAATTTTGGGGAGTTACTTTATTTTGATAATTATGATGATGTAGACTTCAGAGCTAATTGAGGATATTTTTGTATGTTAAGTCGTTGGGTAGTTACAGAGCCCGTGAGGTATTATACATGAAGATTTTCTAGGTCCTATCAAGCTGCCAACTAGGTTTGTCTTTGACCTCAAGTTGGCTCTAAGTTTCAATTGTGAATGAAGGTTTTGCTGCTGTTTTAGGACAACCAACAATTTATGAACTTGTTGCTGATTTGTTACAATTACATACAAAATTTTAGGTGCTCTAGCATGTAGTTTTAGTCACCAAGGGTTAGCACATGCATACTAAAATAAATGTAACATGCCTAGAGATATTTACAACTGAAAATAAAACAGTTCTACACTCTTAACACACATGAAATTGTACACAGGTATTTTTGGTCAACATGACCGTAGATAAAACCCCCCCCCGGGGAAAACCAGTTTGGAATATATGTCTATATATGAGGAGAATAGATGGTGGAATACAACAAGTACAAAATATAGATGAACCTGATACAATAGCAACTTGATCCAAGCTGAAATACAAGTCCAAACCAAGCAAGAGAGCCCTAGGATGGTGCGCCCCCCAGAAATGCTGCCAAGACCATTGAAATGTAGCTAGATGCCAACTGGAAGCTCTGAACAGGAAACCCCTCCACAGTACTCTGATACTGAAGTGTAGCCTCCCTCTGAAACAAACCCCACTGCAATCTGACAACTCTAAGACCTCCCCATTGCTGATGCGCCCTCCTCCTCAAGTGCGCCCTCCTTAGATCTGGAAGCCCCTCAGTAAATAAACAGGGAACTAAGCCTCCATGAGCCCTCCATGCAAGTAGGCACCCAAGCTTTCCTCTCCCTCTGTCTGAAACCTCATCCTCTTGTTCTCTCTCAAACTCTTGGAGTGAACAAATGAGTGAATGGCCTCTCCTTGGCCTCTTGCGCCCTCCTTTAGGATGCATAAGGAAAACCTAAAAGTTGGGTGGATGAGATCATCTCATCTGATCCCTAATCAATGGTTGAGATCACTCAAAAGAATCTCACTCAAAAACCCACTTTACTTAAGTTTCCATATTTTTCACTTTATGTCTATTAATTCACCCACTTTGTGAATTAATTGTCACTTTAGGCTAAAATGACCAAATTTCACTTTTGACTTAAATCTCCTAAGTCAAAGTGAAATTAGACACAAAGTACATAGTACAAGGTACAGAGTACTTCCCTCATGTGTTTAGAAGCTCACAAACACAAGGGTACCACTTTCCAATGTACCCAAATCTCAACAATACAGAGCGTGGCTGATATTTGTTAGAGAGTGATGCATGTGCATCACCATCGAATTGGATGAGAATCATGCCTTTGCCTTGGCATGATTCCCACATTGTAACCGATAGACATTGTCTTTCAAATCCGTCGCTTAAACTTTCCCTCTTTCTAGATTGGAATAGCTTGGGTTTGTGCTAAATGTTCTCGAGTGCCCAATGACATCCCCAGGTAGATGGGAATGTTCCCAAGGTGTCCTAAGGTCCTCAAAACACGAGAATGGAAGGTATGTCAGTATTTTAGGCGAGGATCATTCTTGTGCAACAATGGGAGCATGCAAGAATTTTCTTCACCCTTGGAGAGGGTTCTCAAGCCCTAAGAGAGGAGGGAGGATGAGAATGGTCTTTCTCACATCCTCTTCTCTCCCCAAACAACAAACAAAATGACAAATGAGGG
>ML852410.1:24994-35035 GCA_009831015.1 Picea engelmannii
ACAAATCCATGTACATTTAATTTACCATTTTCACCTACAAGTTTTCCTTGGTAGCATATAACATAGTCCTTCTTGAGAGAAAAATACTTGAATACTCTCTTGACAATAATCTAGTTCTCCTTTATAGGGGTCAACATGTACCTGCTCAACACTCCCACTGCATGGGAAATTTATGTTCTAGTGTAGACCATCACATACATTATACTACCGACAACACGTTCCATGTCCTCTGTTTCTTCCTATTTCTTTGGAAATTGTTGAACATAAAGCCTTTCTACAACAAGCATTCGAAACTTCATCCTTTTGTAGTTCTGCATGTTGAACCATTTTCGAATTGTTTCAATATACTTCGTCTGATTCAAAGGGATTTCATGCAGTCCTTAGTCTGTCAAACCCATGTCCTCTTGTTGACCTCATGTTGGTTGACCTCTTCACTTGTTGTCGATTCCTTTGCCATGTTGAATTGCCTCAAAATTTGACGTCGACTTTACCTAGTGGACTAACCTTGACCTTTGACTTGTTTTCGATCCACCTCAACTTCGACCTTCAGTCGATTCACCTGGAATATACTTTCACTCCAAAAAATATAACAACCTAACATTCTCCCACTTATTTTCTTCTTTGTTGAAACAAGAGATTCATGAACTTTCGTTCACAGACCCAGGCTAGCAATGCCCATTTCCTCTCTGCATCAAGAGAACTTCAGAGCACTCACAGACTTGGCCAACAGGTCTGTTATGTTTTCCAATGTGCCTACTTTCTCTAGTACCACCTTATTACTTGATTCCATATCTCTTACGAAATGGAATTGTACGTCAATGTGCTTAGTATTTGAATGATAAGCATGGTTCTTATATAGAAATATTACACTTTCACTGCCACAACTTACCTTCATAGCTCTTTTCTCAAACCTGATTCCTGAACAAAACCTTTGAATCCATACCACTTATTTTCTTCCATGATTGGTCACCATGTATTCAACTTTTGTTGTTGACAAGGCTATGACTGCTTGTCACTTACTCATCCATTTCTTTTCTCCATCGAACATCTTGAAGACATAACCATTGTTCGACCTCCATCGATCTAGAGCTCCAACCTAGTTGATGTCGACAAATCCATGTACATTTAATTTACCATTTTCACCTACAAGTTTTCCTTGGTAGCATATAACATAGTCCTTCTTGAGAGAAAATACTTGAAACTCTCTTGACAATAATCTAGTTCTCCTTTATAGGGGTCAACATGTACATGCTCAACACTCCCACTGCATGGGAAATTTATGTTCTAGTGTAGACCATCACATACATTATACTACCGACAACATGTTCCATGTCCTCTGTTTCTTCCTATTTCTTTGGAAATTGTTGAACATAAAGCCTTTCTGCAACAAGCATTGGAACCTTCATCCTTTTGCAGTTCTGCATGTTGAACCATTTTCTAATTGTTTCAATATACTTCGTCTGATTCAAAGGGATTTCATGCAGTCTTTAGTCTGTCACCCCATGTCCTCTTGTTGACCTCATGTTGGTTGACCTCTTCACTTGTTGTCGATTCCTTTGCCATGTTGAATTGCCTCAAAATTTTGACGTCGACTTTACCTAGTCGACTAACCTTTGACCTTTGACTTGTTTTCGATCCACCTCAACTTCGAACTTCAGTCGACTCACCTGGAATAGACTTTCACTCCAAAAAATATAACAACCAAACATTCTCCAACTTGTTGTCTTCTTTGTTGAAACAGGAGATTGGTGAACTTTCGTTCACAGACCCAAGCTAGCAATGCCCACTTCCTCTCTGCATCAAGAGAACTTCAGAGCACTCACAGACTTGGCCAACGGGTCTGTTATGTTTTCCAATGAGCCTACTTTCTCCAGTACCACCTTGTTACTTGATTCCATATCTCTTACGAAATGGAATTGTACATCAATGTGCTTAGTATTCTAATGATAAGCATGGTTCTTATATAGAAATATTACACTTTCACTGCCACAAATTACCTTCATAGCTCTTTTCTCAAACCTGATTCCTGAACAAAACCTTTGAATCCATACCACTTATTTTCTTCCATGATTGGTCACCATGTATTCAACTTTTGTTGTTGACAAGGCTATGACTGCTTGTCGCTTACTCATCCATTTCTTTTCTCCATCAAACATCTTGAAGACATAACCATTGTTCGACCTCCATCGATCTAGATCTCCAACCTAGTTGATGTCGACAATTCCATATACATTTAATTTACCATTTTCACTTACAAGTTTTCCTTGGTAGCATATAACATAGTCCTTCTTGAGAGAAAAATACTTGAATACTCTGTTGACAATAATCTAGTTCTCCTTTATAGGGGTCGACATGTACCTGCTCAACACTCCCACTGCATGGGAAATTTATGTTCTAGTGTAGACCATCACATACATTATACTACCGACAACATGTTCCATGTCCTCTATTTCTTCCTATTTCTTTGGAAATTGTTTAACATAAAGCCTTTCTGCAACAAGCATTGGAACCTTCATCCTTTTGCAGCTTTGCATGTTGAACCATTTTCGAATTGTTTCAATATACTTCGTCTGATTCAACTAGATCTTTCTAAAGGCTCGATCTCTCCTTATCTACATTCCTAGAATGAATTTAGTTGCACCAATATCCTTCATGTCGAAATTGGAGGATAGTTGCTTCTTCACCTCTTGTAGTGTTTCCATGTTGCTTCAAATCAACAACATGTCATCGACATACAAAGCTACACATATGAAACACCCACCTTCCTCCTTGGAATATATGCAGTGATCATCTTTTCTTCTCACAAATAAAAAACTAAGGATGTATGTGTTAAAATTATAGTACCACGTCCTTGGCAATTTCTTTACACCATAAAGGGATCTTTTGAGTTTTGACACTAACTCTTGCTTGCCCTTTACTACAAATCCTTCAGGTTGTTTCATGTAGATTTATTCTTCTAGGTCCCCATGAAGGAAAGTTGTATTCACGTCCATCTGTTTTGTCTCCAAATCGAATGTTGCAGCCAGAGACATTGTTACTGTAACGAAATTTATTTTTTCAACAGGGGAAATATATCACCAAAGTTGACTCCCTCGACTTGGGAATAAGATACCAGTCGAGTTTCGAACTTATCGACTTGTCCTGCAAAATTCATCTTCTTCTTGAACACCCAATTGCTACCGATGATATTTGTTCCATTGGGTAACTTGAGTGAATCTCATGTCTCATTCTTGTACAATAATTCTATCTCTTTGAGCATGGCATCCTTCCAGAGTTTACCCTCTAACAAGTCGACTGTCTCACCAACCGACTTGGGCTCATCATCGATGGAGGTTGGCACAAATTTGGAATGAAAGTTGGGTGGAATATACCTCTCAACTACTTTTCTTATTCTTTCTAACCTCCTTACCACCGAAGTCATTCGTTCCACCTCTTCCTCAGATTCAGTCGACTCATCTGAATCATCTTCTTCATTCCTAAGTTCAAAACACACTGTATCAATATTATTCTTGGTATAAGAAACCTCTTTAGTCTTAGCCTTACCTCTCACTTATCGAAATACCACATATCCACTGTAAATCGTTCTCCTTTATGCATGATCTCAGATCTTATATCCTTTCATTCCTTATTTATATCAAATGAAAATACATTTGACTGCCTTCTTTTCCATCTTGCTCCTCTTTTCCCTGGGAACATGCACAAATGAATCACAGGCAAATACTTTGATATGTCCCACCAAAGGATTCTTACCATACCATACCTCCTTTGGAGTCATGTCTACTAGCACTGACGAAGGAGACATATTCACCAGATATCTTGTAGTGTCAACTAGCTCCACCTAGAATTCTTGTACAAGCCCATCACCACTGAGCATGCTCCTTGCCTTATCCATCAAACTTTTGTTCATTCTCTCAGAAAATCCATTTTGTTTTGGGGTATATGGCGTGGTATTTTGACATGCTAATCCAAACTGCTTATAGAAATGATCAAATTTGCTTTCGCAGAATTCACCACCATTGTGAGTCCTCAACACTTTAATCCTCTTCTCTATCTAGTTTCCACAAGAGCTTTAAAATATTTAAATATATCTAAAACCTATGATTTCTTCCTTAGAAAATATATCCATGTCTTCCTGGAAAAATCATCTATGAAGGAGACATAATACAGGGATCCACCAAGTGAAGGAACTGTAATAGGGAGAAATACATCAATATGCACCAGTTATAGAATCCCATTTTCCTTTGTCACTTCAGATGCAAACTGTGACTGACTTTTCTTTACATATATGGAATGTTCACAAAAGTCAACTTCTAACCCACATTGAAGAAAACCTTCAACCATACGTTTCCTTTTCATAGATCGAAGTCCTTTTTCTCCAATGTGTCCCATCCTCTCATGCCATAAATTGGTCAGGTCAATTTCATCATGTATCGTCGAGTCGATTTGTACCGAATTAGATCGAGTCGAGTTTACTTGGGTCGACATCGATTCTAGCAGAGTCGTAGTCAAGTTTATTTAAGGATCAATGGTGTTGTTGCATCAAGTCGAGTCAACATTCCCTAATAACTTGTACAAGGTACCTGTCCAAACTTCTTTCATTAAGACCATTGCACCTCTAACCATCTTGCACGAATCTGTCTGAAACAAAGTATGCACACCTCCATCACTCATCTTGGTTACATATATCAGATTTCTTTCCAAACCCAGAATGTTTAGCACACCTGTAAGAGTTATTTTCCTCCCATCCTGTAGTGTCAGTTTGAATTTTCCCAGTCTAAAAATTCAGTTTGTCCATTCATCCACCAATAACACATCATCCCCATCATATCATTCATATTCACATAACCATTCTTTATGTGGTGTCATATGATAGGATTCTCTTGAGTCGATAAACCAAACATCTTGATTCGATTGTGTATTGGTCGAGTCCAGGTACACATCACTTACCTTATCCGAGATCATCTTTCTCTTAGTCGACTGCTTCTCTCCAGATCCATCACTCACTTTCACTTCCTTTGATTTACATTCATTTTTATAATGCCCAGATTTACCAAATTTTGAGCATCTTCGCATCGACTGAACCGAGGATTCTGATATACCCTTCGTCTTGATCTTTATACCAGAAAATATTCCTTTATCTCTTTCTATTAGTCGACCTCTCATTACTATAGCATCTTTGGTCGATCCTTCCATCTTCTTTCTTCTCATTTCCTCCGACAACAGAGAAGCAACCACATCCTCTAGCACTAACATGCGTGTCTTACCCCCAATAGTCATGACTAAGATATCCTAGGAGTCTAGCAAAGAACATAATAGGTTGAAACATAGTTACCAACTTAATGAGAACTATGACTTCAAAACCAGAACTCTAGCCCTTAAAACCCATATTTTTTCATTAAAAACATGAAAATCAACCCCCAAATCAAAAAGTGGTGCTACCGGTCGCACCAATTTTTGTAATTGGGTTAAAATTACAACTTTTTCTAAGCATGGGCTTAAAGGATAAAATGGTTCTTCAAAAAACCTCTAAAATCAAACCCCAAATCAAAATGTGGTGCTATCGATAGCACCAATTTTTATGACCGGATCAAAATTACAACTTTTTTAAAGCATGACCTTAAAACATAAAATAGTTGCTTAGAAAAACCTTAAAATCAACAGCTAAATAAAAACATGATGTTGCCTAAAGAAAAATGTTTTTTCTAAACGTTAAAATTACAGCTAATTAGGACCTAATTCAAAATGTGGTCATGACAACAAATCCCTACACAAATAAAAAACCCAAAATTAGATCTTAAATGGTCACTTAAAAATCTATTTACTAACTTCTTCTTTTTTTTTTCCCTTAAATTTACATTAAAAAATAAATAAAGAGAAAAGATAAAATCTCCACAAATATATATTTTTTAATGAAGACAAAAACACATTTAAAAAAACATATTCAAAATCCAAATTAAAAAAAAATCAAAACTTAACAAAATAGTGAAAACCAATGAAAAAATAAAAACAAATTAAAATTTGGTGGGAAAAAAAATAATTTAAGACAAAATAAAGTTTATTTGTTTTTTGAAAAAAAAACAAAAAATGCATTAAACATAAAAGAAAGAGAAAAAAAAACTTAAAAAAAAACAAAATTCAATAAAATATTAAAAAAATAACATCTAAAATAAAACATATTTAACAAAACTAAGTTAATACATATAAAAACAAAACTTTATAGCTAATTCCAGAGGAAAGAAAAGATCAAATGTTTCTTCGTCTTCTGGTAAGCCGACTTGATGCAAAATACGAAATGTTGATGCAGTAGGTGGGCAGAACTTTAAACCACCTGTCAACCAAACATCAGAACAATTTGGTGTTGTAACTGCTCTTGTTGTAGACGTAAGCTTGTTGGCCAATGTTCCACAATGACGCCAAGTTACGAGTTTAGCAGATTTGGGAGGAACAAGTACACTAGGGCATTGGACAACAGGCTTAGCTAGATCTAGCAGAATGGGTTCAGTTGCACTATCTACCACTCAGACTATTTTGGGGTCTGGATAGTCAGGATTGACATCTGCTGCAACCTCTATTGGTGGAAGTTGGGCAAATAGCTCAAAATGTTTCAGAACAAAATACATTTGGATCTGGTCTATTAGGATCTTCTGCCAACATAGGTTTTATGGGTGGACATGTAGTTGTTGGCTTGGGACAATCAATTCCTATGATGGGCCGTGAAGGATCACAAAGAGGGCAATGTGAAACTGGAATCAAACAAAATACACTGACTGGCATGGGGCCAGTTGGAGCAAGCTCTTTTGGTTCACCAGGACTTCGTGCAGGTAACAGTGTCGCAGTTAATATTCAGTTTCCATCAACTGCCACTAGTGGATATGTAGTTGTTGTCTTGGAACAATCGGTTTCTGTGATGTGTCGTGAAGGATCAAAAAGAGGGCAATGTAGTTTCTTTAAGTCCCCTTTTATAGCTACATTTCAATGTGAAGGATCACAAAGAGAGAAATGTAGTTGCTTTAAGTCCCCTTTTATAGCTACAATGCAATGTAGCTATAAAAGGGGGCTTAAAACAGCTACATTGCCCTCTTTGTGATCCTTCACGACCCATCCTAGGAACTGATTGTCCCAAGCCAACAAATACATATCCACTAGTGGCAGTTGATGGCAATTGAAGATTACCTGCGGCACTATTACCTGCACCAACCAAAAGAGTTGTCTCCAACTCGTCCTATGCCAGTCAGTGCATTTTGTTTCCTTCCAGTTTCACATTTCCCTCTTTGTTATCCTTCACAGCCCATCACAGGAATTGATTGTCTCAATCCAGAAACTAAATGTCCACCCATAAAACCTATGTTGGCAGAAGATCCTAATAGCCCAGATCCAAATGTATTTTGTTGTGCAACATTTTGAGCTATCTTCCCAATTTCCACCGATCCAACAAAGGTAGCCGCATATGTCAAACCTGACTTTCCAGACCGCAAAACAGTCTGAGCGATAGATACTGCAGCTGAACCCATTCCGCTAGATCTAGCTAAGCCTGTTGTCCAATTCCCTAGTGTACTTGCTCCTCCCAAATCTGCTAAACTCGTAACTTGGCGTCATTGTGGAACATTGGCCAACAAGATTACGTCTACAACAAGAGTAGTTACAACACCAAATTGTTCTAATGTTTGGTTGACAAGTGGTTTAAAGTTTTGCCCATCTGTTGTGTCAACATTTCGTATTTTTCATCAAGTGGGCTTATCAGAAGACAAAGAAACATTTGATCTTTTCTTTCCTCTCGAATTAGCTATAAAGATTTGATAGCTATACAGTTAGAGTTTATTTATATCTATTCTATGGTTACAAGGTCATTTTGATGTGGAGTCTAGTCTCCCAACCTTAACTCTAATCTCTCAATGGAATCTCCATTCTCAAGCTTAAACATTTTATAGCTTACCAACAAATGATATGCATGAACTTCACAAATGAAAAAAAGTTAAGTTGTTGTGGTTTTTCAATTCAAAAAGGTTTTAAGGAAAGATTAATTTGTGTTTTATATAAATTTAATTGTTTTTATATATTTATGAAAAAAAATGATTTTTTAAGTTGATAGTATTTGTTGTAAGTTTTACATTAGAGAGGGCTTCAGGAATCCGGCAGTGCATTTTTCATTAGATAGGGAATCCATAAGCTATCCATATCTTATTTAATTCGATCGTAATTATAACTTTAATATTATTTTATTTAATTTGGTTATAGTCATACAAATCCTATTATTTAATTTAATTTGGTTAAATTCCTATAAACTATAATCCTAACCCTAACCCTAGCATACATAAATAATTTGGTTAAACTCCTACATACCCTAATCAACATAAGCATTTCTGGACTTTTATAGTAACTATCAAAGCTTACCTCGAGAAAACTTTCAGTGATTGGACTGAGTCCTCATGAGGAGAGTGAAGTAGCTACAGGTGCAGGCAATTCGTTTTGGTCAACCTCGAGAAAACTTTCAGTGATTGGACTGAGTCCTCATGAGGAGAATGAAGCAGCTACAAGTGCAGGCAATTCGTTCTGGTTATAACTTTTTAGTATAGTAACAACTGAACCTGAATGTATGAATAAGTCCATTGCAATTATTACTTTAATGGTCCAGCCTAAAACAAATTATTCAAATTACACAGTAAAAAACCTAACCTCCTGCATATGACTGCAATACATGTGTATGTATCCATGTTAATTAATTAAATTAAAAATTTAGATATAACAAAAATGAATTTACTTCCATAAATTATCATAAATCTATATACTAAAGTTGTGTGCTCGCCGATTATTAATTACCCGTTCAAATCTTAATAGATTAATCTACTTCTCCCGCAATCCCCTCCAGATTATCATCTTTACCTGGTGGAATTCATGTAGGCTATGAGTTCATCTGCTTGATTGCTCTGTATCCAGATTGAAGGAATGATGGAAGAATACGATACGTCACAAGGAGTGTTGAATACCCGAACGACCCCCTTTCCTCCAGCCAGGAAGCTTCAATCTCCACCTCCCTCATCACATACTACAATTTTTCCAGCCACTTTATTTTCCTAACAATATCTGTGAGTTAAATTTTTGCATATGGCATGCTTGATAAAGAAAAATCGTATCATAATTTATCATGGATACTTGGATTCTTCGAAAGTAAAAACTGCAGAGACATTTGGTGCGTCTCCTCCATAAACTATAGCATACCATGGTTTCTCCATTGAAAACTTATTGATTGAATTTCCCTAATCAGAAGATGATTATCCATTTGAACTGAGCGCATGAAAATAATTTATGAATTTATCGAAAAAGTCTTATTGTTTCCCAGACAAAAGTCTTAATAATGGAAATAATACAGACAAAATATCAATCAATGAATTTGTCGAAAAAGTCTTATTGGGATGCATGGAATATTTTACCGTGGATTTAGCTTTCTAAAAATTCGTTGGTCTTGCAAGTATTTTGCTGCAAGTTTTCATGGTGTCTTTGCTTCTCTTCTTGATGAGACAAAGAAAGGGAATTAGAGCTTCAATAAAGAGGTTGGAATTCTATCACATGACTTGTTTTAAACTTCATTCATATCTGAAAATCTTACGCAAGAGAGTGTCATTCGTTATATTTCATGTGAGCCAGTTGGAGTGGAGAACTGAATAATATTTGTGTGTAGAGAGAGAGAAATAAACAATAGTTGTTTTTTCAAGCCTAACATGAACCATTATGATCATATATAAATGGTATAGTGAAAGCAAGACAATGTAACGAAACCCTAAAACATAAAGGTATTTTTGGACAGGTATGAAAAGGAAAGTGTGTACTGAGACTTGCAGGGATGGCAGTCAACATAGAGACTTGGACGGATGGTAGTCAACATACATAGGTATTTATGCATGAGAATGGGAGATAGTCATTTCTGGACAAGATAGAAGGAACATTTCTGCAGACAAAAATAAATGAAACACTCATAGAAATGGTATGGACAACTACCATAGGTTAAATTTCAGCTCAAAGAACTATGAGATCGGGTACCACTAA
>ML852412.1:0-30363 GCA_009831015.1 Picea engelmannii
GATATTTAAACCCTATCTTGATTATCTTGGGGGTTGGCCATTTATTTTTACTCCAAATTCGTCTTTGGAGTTGTTCCTCTCTAATTTCAGTCTTCTTCTCATTCTTGGTTATGCATGGGGAAATAAAAATGAATTGTTGAAGGAGAGAAGCCATGGTGGATTGGATGTAATTAGTTATTGATAATTCTAGGAGGGAATATATGCCTATGGGCATGAAATAATGAAAATTGAGAGAGAATTGTCCATAATTGAGAATCCTAGGAGTTTCCAGCATTGAGATTTCTTGACCAAAAACACTGGAGCCTTGGAAAGAGGTGGAAAAATTGGGGGATTGGATGGTAGTGAAGGGGGTTCATTCTCTTTGGGTGGTGCAGGATGAATGGGAAGAGAGATGGTAACTAGATTTACTATGTGTTTGAGAAACATGTGAGAGATTGATTGATGTCTAGTTTGGGAAGTTGAGTGTTAGTTTGAAACCTATCCTTGTGGATTCATAACCCTAGATAGTGTAAGTTTTAAACCTGCGAAGTAAAGCAATGAATATAGATTCTTAAGAAATACAGAAATTAATCAATGGCTCATACAAAGAGTACACGGAGATTTTATACCGGAAACCCTCAACCGGGAAAACCTTTCTTCTATTCATTATATCGAAATTCACCATTCGCCATACAATATATACAATGTTTTTAGGTATTCCGTAGATACCAAAACCCTAATCCATTAATCCGGGATTAATTTACAAATCCACTAAAAATAGCAAAATCCACTAAAAATAACAAAAACCACCCAAAACTCTAGGTGAAGGGATCGTCAGACGCAGTTGTTGTATCTGACATGCCCACACACACACACACACATGCAAAGAATATAACACATACCCAACAGATAGGGGGTTACCTGTTGTTGAGACTTGGAACAATAGGTAACCCCCTATCTGTTGGGTATGTGTTATATTCTTTGCATGTGTGTGTGTGTGGGTGTGTCAGATACGACAACTGCGTCTGACGATCCCTTCACCTAGATTTTTGGGCGGTTTTTGTTATTTTTAGCGGATTTTGCTATTTTTAGCGGATTTGTAAATTAATCCCAGATTAATGGATTAGGGTTTTGGTATCTACGGAATACCTAAAAACAAATAGGGGGTTACCAATTGGGTGGAACTTCCTTGGTCTACATCTAGTTGGTGATTAGTTTTGATAAACACAAGTTCTCTCTATCATGGTTATCTTTGCTTGCATATTTATTTTCGTTGTGTATTAATTATTAACTCTGAAATGTGTATTGATAATGTTACTACTTGTTGGTTATTGTTGTGTATGGCATATTGTTCATTTATTTTATAGAGTAGCATGAATATTGATTAATGCATGTGTTATTATTTCATTTCTTTCATGCTTCATTCTTAATTATTTGGTATCAGAATTTTGAATCAACCCAAGAGGGATAATTTAGAGGTACCTGGGCAGTGGGTACAACTCAGCTTAGAGCACATAAAAAATAGTTTTTGGATTTGTTGATCCAAGTGTGTTACAAAGTGGTATCATATCTATTGGTTACAATATCGGGCCTTTGAATGGGTCTGTTACATAACAAGGCAGAAGTTGTGGAAGTAAAATGAAATCAATAGCTTGGGAAACATTGAGGGGAAATTTATGTGGTTTAAATTATGCATTCAACCATGGGGACTAGATCCAAGTTGATCCTCCATGCCCCTAACCTTCAAGAGAGCCATTCCATTAATGATATGAGCATTAGAGTCTACTGTTATGCTCGCAAGAAACCAATGCACAACCACTTTTGATCGAGCTTGCAAGTGGGTTATCCACCATTGATCTATAGACTACATAAATATTTATCCTGGATGCATGGGGTAATGATTGATAGAGAAATTTATAAAAAAAAATACACCCTTTATTACTTGTGTATGAAGCATGAAAGAGTCATTAAAACCTATGAAGCAATGCATGATATAAACTTTTGGTTGAGGGTCCTAATAACCCAGTGGCTGGTGTTCTGGATATCAGATATCGGAAGATCTAAGTAGTGTCGTGTGTGGGAGAATCGATACTTGGTGGGCAGTGGGCCTATATTGGACCCCCATATCCTTGAAATTTATCCAAGCATGTTTCGTTATGAATTTTCAATAACTCGATACCTAATAGGGCATGGTTTCATGGACAAGGTTCCAAGCGTTTTGGATTTCAAGTGGAAGGAACACATGCAATTGGCGTCAGTTTTAGATCATGATGATGTAAGAAATCCACTGAAAAGTGTACATGTGGAAACATAGGACTGGAGGAACTCTATGCATGCGATGATGTGTCAATATAACATCATGCCATGTGTCAGGACAGGTGGCAGGTGGCAGGTCGAGCTTATGCCACATGTCTATTGTGCCAACTGGACTATTGACTATCAGATATTGAGTGCTCAGGGGTAGAATGGAATGAATTACCTTGGGGGGGAATATGTTAATGGGTCGATATCGAATATCAGGAGATTAAAAAGAAATGTTGAATGAAGAATAACCAAGGGCCTGGTGGTTCGATGCCACATGGGATCCATATGGGTATGAGGTCGATTTTTCCAAACATGGCTTGAAAAAATTTAGAAGGGCATAATATTTTTCTCTGAGCTCGGAATTGAAAAAACGAATAGTTGTTGGAAATCTCTCGGAGAAAGGAATCTAGTTATGCACCCAAAAAATTGTGCTGCCTAGTAGAGATCACAGTCAACCAGTAAGAATATGACTGGTGACCTTAAGAAATAAAATAAAATTTGTATAATTTTTTCTATAAATTTGTATCCATATTTATTCTTTTTGTCTAATATAAATTATGTTGCATGCACACTTTCTTGTAGAATTAAGGGTATAAACATATATTTTGAAGCTAAGAATGCATATTTGGTAAATAGAGGAAGGAGAGAGAGCCTTCAACCATGAAATAGAAGCCAAAGGTCAAAATATCAGTGTTGGGAATGGAAAGACAAAATCTAATGGTCACAAGAGAAAAATGGAACCAGAAGCCTTAATAGAGACGGTGAGAAGCTTGAAAATAGAAGTGAAAAGTTACAAAGAAGATAATGAAAAGATGATGAAATTAGAATAGAATCAAATAAATTCCCAAATTATGCAAAACCAAAATTAGCTATAGAGGCAAGCCAAGAATGGATCAGGCTCAAGACCTGATGAAGAATACAAACATCATGAAATAATAGATAACTAAAGAAGAGAAAATCTGATCCGGATTTTATAAGAAGAATGAAATTAATACAGATTATTAAAATATGCTTAACACAGAATAACAGAGGTATCGTAAAACTGGTTTTCTATTCAATAACAAAATAAGTTCAAACTGTAAAATGCAGCGAAAAACAAGCTTGCTCAAATGGTGGTGGCTTATCTCTGAGAAGAGATGTGACGATTGCGCCCATTTGCAAGAAGATGATTACAATGAGGCTCTGAAGGACTTTTTACAATAAACAGGAATGTGAAAAACTCTATACATCCAAAAACCTAACCCTAGGAGATGAAGCTCCAAAAATCATATGGGCCCCATTTGGGTAAGTTAGTACATCAACTTCTCGGGGTTGTAACTTTTGCGTATGATCTTCGTTTTAGGCACACGATAGACCATTGTAAAGGCATCATTGAGGATATTCATTTTGGGGGCTCAATCATGCCTTCAACTATCATTGAGAAGCTCAATCCCTAAAAAGATTCATATAGGCCCTCAAAATGGCCCCAGAAGTTAAAACTGCTAAAAATAGTAAATTGCCAAAATTGCCAGAAAACTGTTTTGAGTGAGTTGGAAAAGGTGGGTGGCCACCTATATCCACCTGGATCAATCCTCCATACTTATTAAGTAATGATATCCATTGCATTGAGTCCCCCCATCAAATGAGGAAATTTCTACTAAATTTGGCCCCGGGTGAGCCACTTGCCTTGGTGCAGGAGTTGCCCTGCTTTGACGACTCAATAAAGTCAGATCCTTTGTTGTCGAGTGACCTTGAACTGTGTGTCCACAATATGATCACTGGATTCCTATTGGATGCAGTCAGGGTTGAACTCTGTTGGTGTCAACTACTCTACTATCTCTGAGGTGTCCAATAATGGCGGGAAATATGGCCGAAGGAGAGCCACGTTGAAGACTGGGTGCAGAACAAAGAAAGGGGGAATGTTGAGCTCAAAAGAATTTTCACCCAAAAACTTGGTGATGGTGTATGTCCCATAACGAAGTGGGTGAATCTTTCGATGGGGAATTGTAAGAAGTTCTTTCTGCAAGTGCAACCAAAATTTGTCTCCCACCTGAAACTTATGTGGCACCCGATGTTGATCATGGCGCTGCTTATACTTGGCATTAGAATTCTGTAGAATATCCTGAACATGTCGGCGGATGTGTTGGATCCACTCAATGAACCAGGTGTCTTTGTCAGCTTCTGGTGGAGTAGGGGACAAGTCGGTCGAGGTGGTCACTAGGGGTAGTGCAACATCCATGGGGCCCAATGGTTGGAATCCCAACCCCACCTGAAAGGGGTTGTGGCTAGTTGAGCTATGCAGGGCTCAATTGTAGCTATGATGGAAATAGGGAAGACTCTCATTCCATGTGCAGGGGTTTTTGAATTGTACATGTGCAGGATATGTATGATCATCCGATTGATGACCTCAATTTGGCCATCTTTCTTGGGGTGGAAGGAAGTGGATTTGGTGAGATTGGTATCCAGCAGTGACCAGAGGCTCGACCAGAATGTGCTGAGGAAACGAGTTTCACAGTCTAAGATAATGGTTTTTGGGATCCCAAAATGTACCCATACTCACTGAAAGAAGAGCTTGGCATTGGCTTTTGCTGTGATGTTCTTCTTGCAGATGGCTAGAATCGCCATCTTGGAAAAGCGATCAACAACCACAAAAACACAGTCATTTCCCCTCTTGGTGGATGGGAGGCCCGAAATGTAGTCCATTGATATGGATTCTCATGACCTGTCAGGAGTAGGAAGAATGGTGTACATGCCCTATTTCTTAGTGGCCCGTTTGGAAATAGCGCAGGCGGTGCAGGACTTGATATACTTACCGACATCTTGTCGAAGTTTTGAAGAGTAGAAATGTTTGTGCAACACTGCCACTATATTTTCGATGCCAAAGTTTCCTTCCACCTGACTGTAGTGAGATTCCTAAATCAACTTCTCATGCTCACTTGATGGAACGAAAAGATAGCCCAGATGACACAACAACCCATCTTGAATATGGAAATTAGCGACCATTGAGTTCAGGCCCAACATTTGGTAGGTGGTGGAGAAGTAAGGGTCTGTCTCGTAGAGGTGGGGGCATCCATAGGTCTCGTGGCCACAAGATTCTAGCATCGTGGTGAGTGTCGTGACTAGAGGTCGGCTAAGGCAATCAACAAATTGGTTGGTAACTCTTGTTTTATACTTGATGTTGAGGTGGAATTGTTGCAAGTATGTGTGCCAATTTTGATGGTGATCATTCTGCAATTTTCCTTGGGTCTGCATGAACTATAGTGGCTTGTGATCAGTGTGGATGACTGTCTCCTTCCCAAGAAAGTAATGTCTCCACTGGCGGCAGGCTTGCGCAATGGAGTACAATTATTTGTCGTAATTAGGGTACTTATGGACAACATATGATAGTGTCTCACTATGATATGTCATGGGGTGGTTGTGTTGAGTTAGAACGACGCCCAAAACATAGTCTGAAGCATCTGTCTCGATCTCAAAGCGATGTTGCAGGTCCGGTAATGAAATTACTGGGGATGAGCACAAATGATCCTTCAATTCATCGAAGTCTTGTTGTTGGGAAAAACCCCACACAAATTTTTCTTTACCGCCACCCCTAGTTACTTGGCTGAGGGCCCATGCGATATGAGAGAATCCGAAGACGACCCTGCGATAAAAATTAGTGAGGCCCAAGAAGTTCTAAAGTTCAGTGAGTGTGTTTGGGGCTGTCTAGTCATGAATGACCTAGATATTGGTTGGATCCACATGCACACCATGCCTATCAACGATTTATCCTAATTAATGGACCATGTCCATGTCGAAGGAGCATTTTTCCAAGTTTACATATAGTTTGCGCTACCACAGGGTGTGCAGAACCTGCTGAATATTTTGCAAGTGTTTCACCTAAGTCTTCTTGTAGATAAGGTTGTCATCTAGATACACCACTACAAACATATTGGTGAAATGTCGTAGTATATCGTCCATCATCCTCATAAAATTTGTTGGAGCATTTGTCAAACCAAAGGGCATGACTGACCATTCAAAAAGACCTTCTTTTGACTTGAAGGGGTTCCATACATCTGTCTATTCTATTGGGACTTGGTCGTATCCAGAATTCAGATCAATCTTACTGAATTGTTTGGCCTCCCTGAGCTGATCAAGGGGGTTGTTGATTCGAGGAATCGGGTACTGGTTTCTAACTGTGATTTTATTCAGGGCCCGGCAATCAATGCAGAGTCGTGAGGTCCCATCTTTTTTCTGCACCATCATGATTGGGCTCCCACAAGGTGATGAGCTAGGATGTATGTGCCCCTTGTGGAGAAGTTCTTAGATTTGCCTCTTGATCTCCTCGTTTTCTAACAGAGAGCGGCAGTAGACTGGCCCATTGGGTAGTGGTGCGTCTGGGGTCAGATCGATGGGATGCTTGACCTAGAAGTGCAGAGGTACCCTGGTAGGAGAGGAGAAGATATCTGAGTATTCTTCCACAACCTTATCCAATTGCTTCTTTTGTGTGGAGAGATCGGTTGCTGAGGCCCTGGATGTGGCTTCGATCTTTCGATCACTCTGAGAGAAAATCACAAAGAAGAAAAATTTCCCGGTCTGAGAGATTACCTTCCTGCATTACTTGTCAGAGATCAAGGAAATATCACTAGGAGGGTCTGCCTCAGGTATTCTGTACAATTTCATGTTCAAAGTAATAATAATACTACGAGGCCTAGATTCATATACATCATGAAGTTTCCATAAATAAGGTTGGACCAAAAGAACATTATAAAATTTGAGAGGAGAAACATCACACAATACCTCGTCTTTGAAGGGCTTGATTCCATATGACATTCGACATTGTTGGCTGACATGAAGATTGATTCCTTGGTGGATCCATCCAATGGTGTAGAGTTGTAGGTGCGGTGTTTTCGGTAGGGCTAGTCGCTTGACGACCTTTGTTGATATGAGGTTCTTCTGGCTACTGCTATCAAGGATGAAGTGCATCAGGGTGCCTTTTACCCACATATGTGAATGGAAGAGGTGCTCTCCTTCTTATGGTTCTTCTGGTTCACCAGGCTGGAGCTTGGTGGTAGCAATGGTGGCACTGGGTTCTGCATCAATGATCCATTTCCCCTTTCTAGTTCTGACTCAGAGTCAGAACCCACATCTGATTCAGAGGATTTCACTTTGACCACCAGTGACTTCTTTGAGTGGCAGTCAGTAGTGTTATTCCAAGGGCTCTTATGGAAGTCACACGACTTCCCAGTATCTTTCTTTGTCTTTCCGATGTCCTTATTTTCTTGTGGCTTAGACTGGTTGTCCTGATATTTTCCATATTTTATCTGTCCTTTTTTCTATGGGTTGGGGCCACCCCTTCCTAGATTTTGTTGTGAGGGGTTCCTAGGCCCAAATTTCCCCATCTTTTGTTTGAGCTTTTGCTCGATTTTGACGACATATCGGTAGGCCGCACCCAAGGACGAGATGTCTAGAAATTCCATTCAATTCTGTATGTATCTATGCAGAGCACCATGATACTTGACTACCATATGTCACTCTGAATCTTTGATACCTTGCTTGGTGTGCAATGTCTGGAAGATATTTGTGAACTCTTGCATTGCTTGGTCTCTTTCTTACCGCAATGTGGTCCATTTGGTATGCAAGTTGTCATAACTTCTGTAAGGGTAGTATTGTTCCTTAATAGAATCCTTGAAGGATTCCCAGGTGGTCGTGACTGTAAATAATGAGGATTCCTCTGTTTCCTTTTTCTCATAGAAATTTTCCCACCAATATTTGACATGGGGAACGACTTTGAGGAGTGCAAAAGCAATCCTTTCTCTATTCGAAAAGTTATGGAAAGAAAAATACCCATCTATTAGATTCAATCACTTGTCTACAACATCTGTTTCTATATGACCTTCAAATATAGGAATATCGAAGTTGGTTTTTACCTTGAAGGGGGTGATGCCTCCGCTCAAGGAATAAGCGTCTCCTGTTGGTAGTCACCGAAGGATTTGCGCAAAACTATCCATCATCTCGTTCCTCTGTTGCGTGAGGGATTCCTCAAGAAATATTTTGAAAGGGTCTCTTGTCCCATCATATTTATTTCCTCCTGACATGAGAGGTCTCTTGGGTGTGCGAGAGATTTTTTCCTCAAGAGAAACAAGCTCGAGACCCAATTCTTTGTACCCTGACCTTGTTGGGGACATGCATTAAGACGACAAGGAGCAGACCACTTTGATACCACTGATCCTGATTTTATGAGAAGAAAAAAATGAATATAGATTATTAAAATATGATTAACACAGAATAACAGAGGTATAGTAAAACTGGTTTTCTTTTCAATAACGAATAAGTTGAAACTGTAAAATGCAACGAAAAAGAAGCTTGTTGGAGTGGTGGTGGATTATCTCTAAGAAGAGATGTGACGGTTGCGCTCATTCACAAGTAGATGATTACAATGAGGCTCTGAATGCATATTTACAATAAACAGGAATGTCAAAAACCCTAGACATCCAAAAACCTAACCCTAGGAGATGAAGCACCAAAATTCATGTGGGTCTTGTTTGGGTAAGTCAGTACATCAACTTCTCGGGGTCGTAACTTTTGCATACGATTCCCGTTTTAGGCACACGATATCATGTTGGAAAGGTATCGTCGAGGAGATTAATTTTGGGGGATCAATCATGCCTTTGAATATCATTGAGAAGCTCG
Organism: Picea engelmannii; assembly: GCA_009831015.1. Lineage (NCBI taxonomy): Eukaryota > Viridiplantae > Streptophyta > Pinopsida > Pinales > Pinaceae > Picea > Picea engelmannii. The sequence goes on from ML852412.1 coordinate 8,932, forward strand.
ATCCTAAAAAACATTCATTTAGTCCCTCAAAATGGCCCCGGAAGTTAAAACTGCTAAAAATAGTAAATTGCCAAAATTGCCAGAAAATTGTTTTCAGCGAGTTGGAAAAGGTCAGTGGACATCAATATCCACCTGGATCAAAATAATTCAAGAATTTCTAGAATAAATCATAGACATCACTCACCTCCTTACTCAACAAGGAAATTTTATGCGTATGAAGATTCCATAAGTAGTCCAAAAGTGTCTCATGTTAGGAACCAAAGAAGAAGACATGAATTGGATAATTTACAAGGAGAGTTAAGGAATATTAAGCCACCATCCTTTGATGGTGAAATATAAAGGTAAGATGATGCTAAATCTTGGTTGTTTGGAATCAAGAAGTACTTTCAGTTACACAACTACTCCTCCAATATAGAATACAAAATTCCCACCTACCATTTGCATGGAAAAGATGCTATGTGGTGGGATCAGTTGAAGTAAGTGGAGCACATTAATGAGAGTAGGATCACTTGGAATCAGTTCGAGAGATATTTTCAGAAGGAATATCTTTCATAACACTACTATGACAAGAATATGCAAGAGTTATTTGAACTTAGATTTGGGAGCATGACCATGGGAGAATATAAAAATAAATTATTAGGATTTTGTAAGTATGTATGGTTTATCAAGGATGATAAGGTGAAGATACAATTTTTTTTGAGTGGATTTCCATCATTTTATAAAGAGAAGATTCAATATGATGAGCTAAAATTTTTGAAAGAATCCATTAGAAAGGATAAATACCTGTATCAACAAGGCCATGGGAAGAATATTTGTATACTTTTTAGAGGGGTAAGAAGAAGAAGAAATATGATCATAGAAGGAAAGGATTAAAACCTCATTTCAACATAAATATCCCTAATAAAAATCAATAAGATCAATCTGCTAAGAATTAATCTAAAAGGGAAGACTCCTTTGGAAAAAGGGGAATACCACCAATCAAATGTTGGGGATGCAAGGAAGATTACATGTACAAGTATTTTCCTCACTGATAATAAAAAATGAAGACCATGCAAAACATCCAAGAGGCTACCTCAGTAGAAGACATGGGAAGAAATATTCCAATAATATATGTAGCCTTAGAAGATCAGCAAGAAGAATACCAATCCAATATGATTAAAGTGGAAGGTAAGATCATTAATCATCATGTTTCTATTTTAATTGATTTAGGAGAAAATCATTGTTACATTGATCCTAAAATAGTGGACAGATTAAATTTGGAGACAATTAAGCTTGAAAAATCAAGTTTGGTTTAGCTATCCACTAGAGCCAAAAGAAGGATCAATGAAACCATTAGAGGTTGTCCAATAAATATGAATGGAGAAAATGCAATTGTTGATATGAATCTCATACCATTAGGATCTTATGATATCCTAATCAGAATGGATTGGCTGGAGAAGCATCATGCTATCCTATATTTTCATGATAAGACATTTACATGTCTTGGTGAAGAAGGAAAACAAAGCTTTGTGAAAGGAATTCTGAGACTCATTTCTATAAGGGAGATTTTATCCTTAGAACTAAAGAGATGTTTTAGGAAGGTTTCCAATTGTATGCAGCCCATGTGGAGGAACCAGAAAAGACAAAAGGGCCAAGCCTTGAATATTTCTTAGTATTGCAAGAGTTTGAAGATGTATTCTAGGAAATACCAAGATTTCCACCAAAGAGATAGATTTCTCTATTGATTTAGTACCAAGAGTTTCCCTAGTGTCAAAAACTCCTTACATAATTAGTGCACCAAAATTAAAAGGATTACAAATGCAACTGGAGGAATTGTTGAAGAAAGGGTACATACACTCAAGTGCTTCACCTTGGGGAGCACTAGTACTCTTTGTTAAAAATAAGGATGGAACATTAAGGTTGTATATTGACTTTAAACAGCTGAAAAAATCCACTATGAAGAACACATGCCCTCTACCCAAAATTGATGACCTCTTTGTTCAACTAAGAGGAGAAAATATATTTTCAAAAATAGACTTGAGATTGAGATACCACCAGGAATGAATCAAGGAAGACAACATCAATAAGACAACCTTTAGAACCAAGTATGGAAATTATGAATTTGTAGTGGTGCCATTTGGACTAACCAACACACCATTTTTCTTTATGTGCTTAATGAATGGAATATTCATAAATTATTTGGATTAATTCGTATTGTGTTCTTGGATGACTTACTTATTTACATTAAATTAGAAGCAGAACAAAAACACCACTTGAGGTTGGTATTGCAAGTGTTGAGGAAGCATTTGTTTTATTCAAAACTTAGTAAGTTCTCTTTTTACCAAGAGAAAATCCTTTATTTGGGGCATATTATTTTAGAACAAGGAATAACAATGAATATAGAGAAGATTGAAGCCATTAGAGGATGGACAACACCCATGAATTATTCATAAGTCATATCTTTTATGTGAATAGGCAGCTACTACAAGAGGTTTATAGAAGGGTTCTTTAATATTTCTCATGTCATCACTTCTTTACAAAAGAAGGGAATTAAATTTGAATGGAAAACAAAGTGTTCAGAGAACTTTAATTTTTTAAAAGAATTACTTATTAGCGCACCTATTTTAAAGATTGTTGACCCAAATGAGAATTTTTTTGTTTGTACATATGCATGCAAAGAAGGGCTTGGTGGAGTCCTCACTCAAAATAGACATGTCATTAGTTATGTGTCTAGAAATCTTAAATAACATGAGATGAATTATGCCATGCATGATTTGGAGCTTGCTGCCATAGTTCATGCATTGAAGATGTGGAGGAATTATATCATGGGTGAGAAATTTGAATAAAGGACAAACCATAGTGGTTTGAAATATCTTTTTGAATAACCAACTTTGAATGTTAGGAAAACAAGATGGCTAGAATTTTTAAGTGAGTATGACTTGGACATCAATCATATCAAGGGTAAGGAAAATAAAGTTGTTGATGCACTCAACAAAAGAGTACATATCATGCATGCTACAACCATTAGTATGCATAGTTCATATTTAAAGAGCATAATTTTAAATTTTTTTGTTACATATCAACATTACCTACATGTAAAAGAAAGCTTACAACAGGAAATTGTACAACAAAAATTCAAAGGGTACAAGATCAAATAAGATGGACTCCTTATGCACAAAACTAGAATTAATGTTACTAGTTCCAGAGAGCTTAGGAATTTGGTGTTAAAAGAAATGCATAATGTTCCATATGTCAAACATCTTGGTTACCAGAAAACAATTGCAACAGTAAGAAGCCAATTATTTTGGCTTGGGATGAAGAAGGATGTTTTTGATTACATTGTTAGATGCATGGAATATCAGAGACTAAAAGTTTATCAAAGACGCCCAATGGGTTTTCTACAATCATTGCCAATTCTAGAGAAGAAATGGGAATTGGTAACCATTGATTTTATAACCAAGTTTCCCAGGAAAACAAGGCAACATGATTCAATAATGGTATTTGTGGATAAATCAACAAAGGATGCTCATTTCATTCTTGTAAAAATGACTCATACAAAACTAATATTGCATAAATTTACATGAGGGAAAATGTTAGGTTGCATGGAATACCTAAGGGAATTGTCTTAGATAGAGATACACATTTTACTTCAAATTACGGAGGGGATTATTTAAAGGATTTGGTACAAATTTGAATTTTAGCAAAACATACCATCCGCAGTCACATGGGTAGATGGAGAGGGTCAACCAGGTAATTGAAGACGTGTTGAGAATGTATGTGATGGATAATCCATCTAAGTGGGAAGATTACTTGCATTTGGTTGAGTTTTCCTACAAAAATGGGTATCAAGCTTCATTGAAGATGAGCCCATTTGATGATTTGTATGGTAGAAAATGCAATACTTTAGTGAGATTAGAAAACCTAGCTGACAGAGTGGTACTTGGGTTGGAATTGATCAAGGATATGGGAGACCAAATGGTTAGAATTAAGAAATATTTGGAAGCAACAAAAGATAAACATAAGAATTATGTAGATAAGAACATTACATCTAGAGAATTTAAAGTGGGAGAGCATGTGCTTTTGAAAGTGAATCCCAAGAAGGGCTCATTGAATTTGGGCAGTTGTACAAAGCTAGCAGCTAGATTTTGTGGTCCATTTGAGATATTGGATAGAATAGGGATAATTTCATACATTATTGCATTGCTTGCTTCCATGAATGTACATAACGTATTTCATGTCTCTTTTCTTAAAAAGTATGTGAATGATCCTAACCATGTTATTGACTGGAATTTGATTCAGGTGGATCCAAAGAGAAACTTCTAGGTCCAACCGATGCACATATTGGACAGAAAAGTCAAATTGCTTTGGAATCAAGTCATAGAGCTAGTAAAAATTCAGTGGACCTACCATGGTCCTAAAGATGCTACTTGGGAGCACAGAGATTCCATGCAGGTAGAGTACCTGCGACTTTTTGAATAATTTTGAAATTTTTATTTATGTTTTGTATATGCACTAAGGACAATGCCAAATAAGGGGGAGGGGAATGTAATAACATGATTTTTAGTCCCTATATTAATAATGTGCTTTGTTTATTTGATGAAAGGACAGATCTCTTGAACAATTAAAAGGGGTTGGAATGCCTAGGAAATGTAATACATTGATCATTATTAATAATAAAAATACATTGTTGGTTGTGAGACAGACAAGTACAAGTGTTATAGGGGGATATGATTCCACGAGAGAGAGGGAAAGATGAGGGGCTAATCCTTTACATTTTTAAAATTACTTTTAATTACCTACCTTGGAATTTTGGAGAGAAAGAGGGGGTTACATGGTATGCTTTTGATATTTAAACGTTGTCTTGATTGTCTTGGGGGGTGGCCATTCATTCTTACTAAAAGAACATTTTTGGAGTTGTTCCTCTCTAATTTCACTCTTCTGCTCATTCTTGGTTATGCATGAGGAATTGAAAACAAATTGTTGAAGGAGAGTAGCCATGGTTGGTTGGCTGTAATTAATTTTAGGGGCTATATATCACCCATGGGATAATTTTCCATGTTTTTTCCCAAAAGAAGATTCATCAATTTCCATTTATTTTTTATAAAAGTGATTCAGCCAAATTGTATAGAATACATTATTTTACCTTAAAAATAGCCCAAATTTTGTAGAAATTATATAAAATCCTTAGAAATTTGAATATTTTTACAAAAAAATTGCCAAACATTTTATATTTTTCATATTAAGGACTAGTAAGATTCACTAAGGTTTCTACTTTTTGAGATAAATTTCCATCCTTAAAATTATCCCTTCCTTCAAGCTATCCCACTTCCCTCTAGGGCTCCAACATAGATTGGATAATAAATCTCTCTACTGGGGACTCCAGGAATCTACAACTGCAATAAGAATTCACACAACATCAAAATAATTGATCCCTTAAAATTTTCTTGAACATAAAATTGCTCCTAGGCCCATAGCCTCCCTTCCCATGAAACTAAATCTCCAAAATAGCTACCATACATGCCCACTATGAACACTCTTGATTTCCAAAAATATACTTGTTAAAACTAATCTCCTTCCCCATATGAATTTACTTCTTCTCCCATGCTTCCCTGACTCACACCCTTCCCAAGGTTGATTGGGCTCTTCCATGAATTCAATGACTGGGCTCTAGCACACTCAATAGAAAATAGAAGGTTCAAAGTAAGGATAATTTAGAAAGATTGTTTGGGTTTAGTAGACATGGGTAACTCTCTCCCCTTGGATCGATTTCCACTTTAGTGGAAATTAAGCCCCTAAGTCTCCGTCTATTTCCATTGGCAAATGGAAATACATTTTTATCTATTTCATTCAATATACATCATTTACATGTTACATTGCTTGGCCCTCGACCATACCTCACATTTAGAACTTACATTACTAATTTGAGGATTAAAAATGGGGATGTTACAATTATGATCAGTGTCATGATCCTCTTGGATGTAATAGTCTCCACGTTCACAATCAAAATTAACAATGGCAATGTCTTCATAGTTACAATTTTCTTTCATAGCCTCGAAGGTTGTTTCCTTTTAATTTCCTTTATCTTCCTCCACAACACTCTCTACTACTAAAGGCTTCCCATCCTGTTTTCTTGCAACATTCTCCATTGTTGCAGGGTCTTCAACCACTACTGCTATGCCTTTTTTAACATTATCTCTTTTGAAGTCTTTAAGTACAAGTGTGTTTCTTTAGTGTGCACTAATATGATTTTGTAGTTATGTAATTTGATGTTCACAATATGTTCTAGACGTAAAGTGATCCAATTGTTCGTATTATCCTCTATACTAATGGATATTGATATGTGTCTTAGCACTCAATTGGTCCATGATATTTATTTAAATGATCTAAAAATCCACTATTATCCCTTGACCAAGTTTTGGGGAAACTTTGGTCAATTTTGGAGGTTTTTGCCCACTTTTGGACTTCGACACGCTGGTAGAAGTAGGAGCACCCATGCAGAGTTGAGATCACGAATATCACCTATTTTGAGTGTTATGTGGACCTAGTAAGGGGTGCTTTGGGTTTTGTAACGAGTTTATGGGATGTCGGCCAATGGGTTTTTCCCATGTTTAGCCCTTATTGTAAGATTTTGTAAAGTATAAATAAAGAGGAATGTATTGTAGAAGCAGTAGTCTATGTGCAAAGGAATGTAAGTGGTCGAGGCTTTGTGATCGATTATGATTTTGTAGCAGGTGCTAAGTGTCATGATAAGAGATTTTGGCTCTATGCGTGTAACCTATTTTTGGAAGGTAAAGAAGGAGGATCTAGTGCTTAGTACGCAGATCTCCTATCTTGTGCGAAGTTCGACTTTGTGGCTTAGTGCACAGGAGTGACTGGATGTAAGATTTTGGTGAATAATAAAGAGGCAAAGTGGTTTGTGGAGGTAGCCCCACCCTAGGGTGAACCACATATATCTGGGGTCTCATGGTTTGATTTGTGCAATGTCATTTATGTTATGCATTTTCTTAGTGCTTTGATTATGATGTGTAATGAATATATATTTTGTTGCTTAAGTACTTTACTTATGTTAAAGGGTAAATGAATGCTAGACTTAACTCATAGTGCTAAGTGCTAAGTGTTCAGGGTGCATAACCACTTGTGGTTACTGCGCTTATCTCTCTTTGTTTATTCTCTGCGGTGTTAATGAGGTTAATAAACTAATGCATGTTCACTTCCTAAGCATTAACAAAATATTATGCGAAGTGCTCTTATCACAGAATCGTGTCCCAACCTCGTTACAGAAACCTACGTCCTGTAACACCCCCTTCTTCTACCTTGGTTGAGACTTCGCTTGCTTCGCAGGTGTTGCTGAAAGGGGAAATAGTTGGGGTTTTGTTGTTGTGCTATCAAGCATTGAACCCTGGGTCTTCCCCCGTGCCAACAAATGGTTTTGTTGTCGGGACATGAAACCATGATTGTTGGGAAATGAAGTAAAGAAAAAGAAAAGCTTTATGCATAGGTATGTTGTTGAAGTGCGCAATACTCTACTTGACTTGCGAATATTTGTGCCAAGAAAGTAAGTTGTTCTGAAGAAAAGAGGTAAGATTATAAAAGAGGCAAGATTTGTTCTTTGGTAAGAGAAAGATAAGTGAAATTTTTTGTTTTGAAAGTATGAATTTAAGTATGTTTAATATATTTTGTCCTAGTCTGAAGGAAAGGGGGAAGTTGAAAGAAAGAGTTGATTTGAGTAAATTTAATGGAAATGAAGAAAGATATGTTATTCCTATGCATAGAAAGATGTTTTGGACTGATAAGTGGATGCAGGAACCTAGAAATAATTTTTGCAGATTGCAGGTACAACACTATGATCTTAGGGGAAGTGCACAATACATAAAATATTGGGGAACATTTAAGAGAAAAAGAGGATTGACTTTGTGTTATAATTGCAGAAGGATAGGACATATTGCTAAGGAATGCCCCGAGGTAGGCCCTATTTGTCTTTTTTGTAAGATTGTTGGTCATGAGTTTGCGGATTGTCCAAGGATTATTGCTAAAGTTGAAGGGAGGGACATAAAACAAGAAAATTATGAAAAGAGTCAAGATACTAAGGGTATGTTAGAAAGTCATAAAGATAAAAGGTCAGAGGAAGTTCAGACTATGTTATTACAGTTGGAAGAAATGATGGATGTTCATAAAGATGTCAGTTTACCAGAAATCCTGAAAGAGAAACAACGCATAAGTGCAAGAAGATAAGAATAAAAATGGAAAGAGGATTCCCGAAATAGTTAAAGAGACTCAAATAACAGGAAACAAGACAAGGAAGATCAATAAAAAGAAGGATAAGTTGGAAAAGATACAAGAAGTTAAGGAAACCAGATGGAAGACTTCATAGACTGGAACCTCACAGGAGACAGGTTCGCAGGGTTTAAAACTTGTTGGAACAGCAGGTCTGCGCAGATTTGGACTTTGCCCTGGTGAAGTTGGATAACCCTTGGAGGCAGCTCAACCATTAGAATGATGCTCCATAATGATTAGGAAACACATTTATGGTTTTATAGACTGCTTTTGGACATTGAGACCGTGCCACAATGACTAGATTTGCATTAATGGAAGCATTTAACTCTATTTGCTGTCTATTGGAAGACCCATCATGTCGCCCCACTTATTTAACTCATCGATCGTGGCACTGGAACCAATGTTTTATACTTGTGACTGACTGAGCTAAATCGAGAACTATCCAAGTGTCGAAATGTGTTGCCTGTCATTATCTGAAAGTATACCTCACCTATCTGTTTGTCTATCCGTTGTCTATTAAAAGCTAGAATGTCAAGCAAACCCAAGGATCTTGAGAAGTCTGTCGAGGAAGTTCTTAGGAAAATCATGGCCAAAAGACCTGTATCTGAAGGTATTCAAGCATCGTCGACCATGGGACTGTAGTCTTCCCCTTCGATCAGACGTCCTCCCACCCACATCAACCCTGTAACTGAACAAATAAGTAAGCACTGCAGTGATCTGGCTAATGTGAAGCAGATACCATCGATCCTGCCTGAGTATATTCCACCTATGGCTGGTTCCGTTAACCGTGACAGTATCCCCCGTGATTTCGAGTACTCTGTGTTCACTGCATACATTCCGAAAAAAATTCTCATAGTAGGGAGTCATTTAGATAAGATCCTGATGTTGAAGCACAATGACGTCAACCTAGGAGATCGGACGAACTACACCATGCTATCTCCTCACCGTTACTTAATGAAGACAACTAGAAATAAATCTTTCCTCATCCCACAACCATGGATCAAGGAGTTATCATAGTCAACCATATTAAAGGTAATGAAAATTCTGCATTTTGGTCGCCACCAAGAGTTTAACGCTTGCGTTAAACTCCTTTTGTCGTGCTATCATTGCAGATATCTATGGATTGACAAAAGAATTACTGTGGATATGACGTTGATCTACCAGATCACAGGTTGAAGCTTGAAGGATCCTAACCTGCAACAGTTCTACCCAGGGAATACCCCAGACTGTTCTTTAGTACAACACATCAAAGAATCCTATGGAGAGGTAGAAAAGGGGAAGTGAGGTTACAAGGTAGCCTCCATACAGGATGGTGTAGTGTTCCTTTCTTGCCAACTCTTAGCTAGAAATATAGTGAGGAAGAACTAGCCCACACAGGTCACTGGGTTCGTGGTGGACCTCTCAGGAAAGTGTATGGAGGGCCTGCAGATGAACTGGGCGAACTACCTTGTCAACGAGTTAGAAAAAGATTGTCGTGAAGCACAGGACTAAGGATATGAGTTTCACTATAGTTGGTTGATCATCCCGATTGCATTTGTGGCTTGGTAGATTCCTTAAGGAGCTAATTTCACAGATATTAAACCTACAGAGCCCCTGGCTACTCAATTTTCTACCCTGTGGTATACCAATGACATGATGAAGCAGTGGCAGTCTAATGTCATGTTTCATAGATATTATCAACAATTGAAAGTCACCATTGAATCATTCCCTCATATGACACTGCATACCCTACATCAGTACCAGCCCATAGTGAAGTTCCGCGTTGATCCCCACTTCATTTATATCACTGCATGAAGAGATGAGCACCAACAAAGATTGCAGTAATACTATAAGCTCACAGATGAATATATGGAACAGATTATAAAGGAGTGGACAAAAGAATTTCTTGTATCCGTCGTCGATCCAAAGTTATTTGACATTGATACTATAGGAAGCCTGACAGTTACGTGAGCTTAATATGTTGGACAGTCTAGTGGGATGAAGGAGCAGAGGAAACACAAAAATAAGGTTGAAGTCCATGACATAGAGAGTGACGAAGGGGAAGAAGAGGAAACCTCTGGAGATAGAGGGTCTAGCTCACCGAGAGGAGGAAAAGATGAAGCAGAAGGACATGGAGGAGGAGATGAAGGGGAAGAAAAGAAAGGAGGAGGTGAAGCTACCAACCCACCACCTGAAAATCCCTTTGTGACCCCACAAAATAGGAAAGTTACTCTGAATAAACCTTCAGCAAGGAAGAAAATGTGTGCCAATAAGCCACAGTTGGAAGCCACTCTCACCGACGACAACATTAGTCTGGTCCGTGGAGCTATGGAGGATGCCTTTGAAGATATGTTGCAGATATACGAAGAGAAACTAGTGGATTTATATGAAATGATTGAGAGGGAGTTGAAGGAAGTGCAACTAGTTGTTCTCTTGGTCCACACAATGCCTATTGCACCGTCTGCGCCTTCCTCATCACTGATCGCAGACTTGAGGGACGAACCAACTCCACAGGGTGAACCAGGGATTTGGATCACCCTCCCCTAGTATAGCATCAAGTTTCTCATACCCGTTACACTACAAGATAGCCCCAACTTGGATGTTGAGGTTAACCTTAAAGGAATACCTCCAGAAAAGGTCGAAGTATTGGATGCAGGTTTGAAGGCATACAGAAGGGAACATAGAGAAATGATAGCTGAAAGAGTAGCCCAGCTAAGAATACTTGCTGATGCAACAAAATATCAGTTCCAGAGAGCTCAGGAAGAGAAGGAGAAGGATACATAAGCCTTGCAAAAGGAGAAAGACAAAGTCCTAGTACAGTTACGAGAAGCGCAGGACAATGTAGCTACCTATGAAAGTGAGAAAGCAGAGCTTCAGGAGGAAAAGAAAGCTGGAGAAACCCGACTACAGAAGGAAAAAGAGAAGATTCTCATAGAGCAGGTCATGGTCAAAGAAGCAGTAAGAAAAGTGTTTCGCTCTGTGCCAGGCTTAGTATAGGAGGAACAAGAGCTTGTCGAAGCTCGAGTAGCGAAGCTTGCAGAGACCCTCCAGCAGTTTTGGGCTATGATAGCTGAACTAGAGGCCCGAACAGTGTTGAGAACCCCACAGGAGGTGCATGACCAGAGGGAGGAGTCCACCAAAAACACAGTAGAAAGTATAAAATCCCTCACCTCGACATGTAAATAGTTGAGTGATAGAAGTGCTCGGATGTATGAACGCCTCACTGAGGATCCAGAGTTAAAGAATCTATAGGCTCAGTTATAGGAGATGCAACATCAATCATTTTCATTGCAGGCATAGATGAAGCTGCTCACAGCAGTGGAAAGGATGAAGAGATCCCAAGAGCAATGCATAGTACAACAACAGATCATTTCCCTCTAGGGTAAGGTCATGGAAGTAACACATAAGTTACAACTTGTGCAGGACGAAGCTTGCAAGGTGTTCGAGGAGATTGATAGCCAAGTTTCATAGTTAGATCAAGCAGTTGCAACAATAGAACAACGCCTGGAAGGGTTTGTTACAGAGTAGACAGTCTAGGAGCTCACTGAGTAGGAGGCTTAGGTGAGGCAGCAAGTCGAGGTAGCTCGAGTTAAGCTCAAGGCTTTTGAAGCAACATTGTCCAGACCTGGGTGACTCGGGACGAGTCACAGGTGAGTGTTGGGGGCATGTTAGCCCTTGAACAAGTTTTGGGGAAACTTTGGTCAATTTTGGAGGTTTTTTCCCACTTTTGGACATCGACACACTGATCAAAGTTGGAGTGCCTAGGAGGAGTTGAGATCACGGATATCACTTATTTTGAGGGTTATGTGGACCTTGTAAGGGGTCCTCTAGGTTTTGTAATGGGTTTATGGGATGTCGACCCATGGGTTTTCCCCATGTTTAGGCTTTATTATAAGATTTTGTAAAGTATAAATAAAGAGGAATGTATTGTAGAAGCAGTAGTGAAGCAGTAGCAAAGCAGTAGTTTGTGTGAGAAGGAATGTAAGTGGTCGAGGCTTTGTGTTCAACTGTGATTTTGTAGCGGGTGCTAAGTGTCATGATAAGAGATTTTGGCCCTATGCATGTGACCTATTTTTGGAAGGTAAAGAAGGAGGATCTAGTGCTTAGTGGGAAGATATCTTGTCTTGTGCGAAGTTCGACTCTATGGCTTAATGCACAGGAGTGATTGGATGTAATATTTTGGAAAATAATAAAGAGGTGAAGCATTTTGTGGATGTAGAACCACCCTAGGGTGAACCACATATATCTGGTGTCTCATGGTTTTCTTTGTGCAGTGTCATTTATGTTATGAATTTTCTTAGTGCTTTGATTATGATGTGTAATGAATATATATTTTGTTTCTTAAGTACTTTACTTATGTTAAAGGGTAAATGAATGCTAGACTTAACTCATAATGCTAAGTGATAAGTGTTCAGGGTGCATAATCACTTGTGGTTACTGTGCTTATCTGTCTTTTGTTATGCTATGCGGTGTTAATGAGGTTAATAAACTAATGCATGTTCACTTCCTAAGTGTTAAAAAAATATTTTGTGAAGTGCTCATATCACAGAATTGTGTCCTAGCCTCGTTACAGAAACCTATGTCCTGTAACCCCCCCTGCTTCTACCTCGGGTGAGACTTCGCCTGCTTCACAGGTGTTGCCGAAAGGGCCAGTAGTCGGGTTTTTTTTGGTGCGTTGTTAAGCATTGAACCCTGGGTCTTCGCCTGTGCCAACATCCACTGACTTGATTTGAAAATAATTTTGTATTAACTTGAATTATAAAACTTAAGAAAAGCACAATTGAAAGGATAAATTGAAGGAAAGAACAACAAAAAGACAAAACAGAAGTTGATAATGGAGTTTACCCATCTTGGGTCACGTCTCCAGGCCCGCTTCAACTGCACAACCAATCCATTAATATAATGTGAAGCACTTCAAATGCTTTATTACATTACAAATGAATCTCCAACCTGCATTAAAATGTATTTGTCCTCTCTAGGAAGGCTGCAAAATGGTTGGGAACAAATTCTCCCTCTCTTCCTACCCTAAAAAAGGATTATAAATGCTTGGTCCTTCAATTATACAGGAAATACTTATGTATAATAACAAATTCCCAGCAAGACTTTTCAAATTGCAATTCCTTAGCTTGCTACAATGGTTCAATATCGTACCAAAACCTTTCCCCACTCTTGGTTTTCCAAAAATGGCTTACAAAAACCATTTCTTCAAAGTATATGCAAGAAAAACGTTTGCATATTACCAAATATGCAACAATTTATTTACAAGGTTTTCACTTATGATGCAATGGAAAAGTCATTTAGATATATAGCTATGGATCAATGGTTCAAACTCATGGCCTTGATGATTTTTCTGGCTATCACAATCTTTGCATAACAAATATAATTAAATTGTATGTTATAACAAATATATGTTATTCCTATGCATATGAAGAGTTTTTGGACTGAAAAGTGGATGCAGGAACCTAGAAATATTTTTTGCAAATTGCAGGTCCAACACTATGATCCTAGGGGAAGTGCGCAGTATAGAAAATATTGGGGAACATTTAAGCGAAAAAGAGGATTGACTTTGTGTTATAATTGCAGAAGGTTAGGACATATTGCTAAGGAATTCCCTAAGGTAGGCCCTATTTGTCTTTGTTGTAATATTGTTGGTCATGAGGTTGAGGATTGTCCAAGGATTATTGCTAAAGTTGAAGGCAAGGACATAAAACAAGAGAATTATGAAAAGTGTCAAGAGACTAAGGGAATGTTAGAAAGTCATAAAGAGAAAAGGTCAGAGGAAGTTCAGACTATGTTATTACAGTTGGAAGAAATGATGGATGTTCATAAAGATGTCAGTTTACTAGAAATCTTGAAAGAGAAACAATGCATAAGTGCGGGAGGATAAGAATAAAAATGGAAAGAGGATTCCAGAAACAGTTAAAGAGACTCAAGTAACAGGAAATAAGGCAAGGAAGCTCAACAAAAATAAGGCTAAGTTGGAAAATCTACAATAAGTTAAGGAGACTAGATGGAATACTTCATAGACCGGAACCTCGCAGGAGGCAGGTTCACAGGGTTTGAAACTTGCCGGAACAACAGGTCTGCGCATATTTGGAATTTTCCCTAGTGAAGTTGTATAACCCTTGGAGGTGCCCCAACCATTAGAATGATGCACCATAATGATTAGGAAACAAATTTATGGGTTTATAGACTCCTTTTGGGCGTTTAGACCGTGCGATAATGACTAGATTTGCATTAATGGAAGCATTTAACTCTAGGTCCTATTCGTTGGAAGACCCGTCATGCTGACCCACTTAATTAACTTGTCAATCGTGGTGCTGGGACCAATTTTTGCTACCCGTGATTGATTGAGCTAAATCGAGAAATGTTCAAGTGTCGAAACATGTTGCCTATGATTATATGAAAATATACCCTACCTGTCTATTTTTCTATCCATTGTCTATTAAAAGATAGAATGTCGGGCAAACCCAATGATCTTGAGAAGTCTGTCGAGGAACTTATTAGGAAAATCATGGCTGACACACCTGTATCTGAAGGTATTCAAGCATCGTCAACCAGGGGATTGTAGTCTTCCCCTTCAATCAGACGTCGTTCCACCCGCATCAACTCCGTAACTGAACAAAGAAGCAAGCACCGTAGTGATCTGGCTAATGTGAAGCAGATCCCATCGATCCTGCCTAAGTATATTCCACCTATGGCTGGCGCCGTTAACAAAAACAATATCCCCCGTGATTTGGAGTACTCTGTGTTCACTGCATACATTCCGAAAGGAATTCAGATAGTAGGGAGTCATTTAAAGGAGATCCCGTTGTTGAAGCACAATGACTTCAACCTAGGAGATAGGATGAACTACACCATGCTAGCTCCTCATTGTTACTTAATGAAGCAACTAGAAAGAAATCTTTCCTCTTCCTGCAACCATGGATCGAGTTGTCACAGTCAACCATGTTAAATGTAATGAAGATTCTACATTTTGGTCGCCACCAAGAGTTTAATGCTTGCGCTAAACTCCTTCTGTCTTGCTATCATGGCGGATATCTATGGATTGACAAAAGAATTATTGTGGATCTGACGCTGATATACTAGATCACAGGTTGAAGTTTGAAGGATCCTAACCCACAACGGTTCTACCCAGGGAAGACCTCAGACCGTTCTTTAGTACAGCGCATCAAAGAATCCTATGGAGAGGTAGAAAAGGGGAAGCGAGGTTACAAGGTAGCCTCCATACAGGATGGTGCAGTGTTCCTTGCTTGCCAACTCTTAACTAGAAATATAGTGAGGAAGAACCACCCCACACAGGTCACCGGGTTCATGGTGGACCTCTCAGGAAAGTGTGTGGAGGGTCTGCATATGAACTGGGTGAACTACCTTGTCAACGAGTTAGAAAAAGATTGTCGCGAAGCCCATGACTTAGGATATGAGCTTCACTACAATTGGTTGGTTATCCCAATTGCATTTGTGGCTTGGTAGATGCCTGAAGGAGCTACTTTCACAGATATTAAACCTACGGAGCCCCTGGTTGCTCAATTTTCCACCCTCTGGTACACCAATGACATGATGAAGCAGTGGCAGTCTAATGTCATGTTTCATAGATATTATCAACAGTTGAAAGTCACCATTGAATCATTCCCTCGTACGACACCGCATACCCTACATCAGTACTAGCCCATATCAAAGTTCCGCGCTGATCCCCACTTCATTTACATCACTGCGTGAAGAGATGAGCACCAACAAAGATTGTAGTCATACTATAAGCTCACAGATGAATATATGGAACAGATTATAAAGGAGTGGCAAAAATAATTTCTTGTACCTATCGTCGATGCAGAGTTATTTGACACTAATACTATAGTAAGCTCGATAGTTACGTGAGTTTAAGATGTTGGACAGTCCATTGGGATGAAGGAGTAGAGGAAATGCAAAAATAAGGTTGAATTCCATGACATAGAGAGTGACGAAGAGGAAGAAGAGGAAACCTCTAGAGATAGAGGGTCTAGCTCACCGAGAGGAGGAAAAGATGAAGCATAAGGACATAGAGGAGGAGATAAAGGAGAAGAAAAGAAAGGAGGAGGCGAAGCTACCACCCCACCACCTGAAGATCCCTTTGTGACCCCACAAAACAGGAAAGTTACTCTGAATAAACCTTCCACAAGGAAGAAAATGTGTGCCAATAAGCCACAGTTGGAAGCCACTCTTATTGACGACAACATTAGTCTGGTATGTGGAGCTATGGAGGATGCCTTTGAAGATATGTTGCAGATATACAAAGAGAAACGAGTGGAGTTATATGAAAGGATTGAGAGGGAGTTGAAGGAAGTGCAACAAGCTGTTCACTTGGTCCGCACAATGGCTACTGCATCATCTGCGCCTTCCTCATCACAGACCACAGACTTGAGGGACAAACCAACTCCATAGGGTGAACCAGGGATTTGGATCACCCTCCCCCATTATAGCATCAAGTTTCTCATCCCAACAGCACTACAAGATATCCCTAACTTGGATGTTGAGGTTAACCTTAAAGGAATACCTCCAGAAAAGGTCGAAGTATTGGATGCAGGTTTGAAGGCATACAGAAGGGAACATAGAGAAATGACAATTGAAAGAGTAGCCCAGCTAAGAATACTTGTTGATGCAACAAAAGATTAGTTCCAGAGAGCTCAAGAAGAGAAGGAGAAGGATACATAAGCCTTGCAAAAGGATAAAGACGA
The DNA here is from genome assembly GCA_009831015.1 of Picea engelmannii. Lineage (NCBI taxonomy): Eukaryota > Viridiplantae > Streptophyta > Pinopsida > Pinales > Pinaceae > Picea > Picea engelmannii. The sequence continues at coordinate 25,875 of ML852412.1, forward strand.
AGTCCTAGTACAGTTACGAGAAGTGCAGGACAATGTAGCTGCCTATGAAAGAAAAAAAGCAAAGCTTTAGGAGGAAAAGAAAGTTGGAGAAGCCTAGCTACAGAAGGAAAAAGAGCAGATTCTCGTAGAGCAGGCTGTGGTCAAAGAAGCAGTAAGAAAATTGTTTCATTCTGTGCCAGGCTTAGTACAGGAGGAGCAAGAGCCTGTCGAAGCTCGAGTAGCGAAGCTCGTAGAGACCCTCCGATAGTTTCAGGCTAGGATAGCTGAACTAGGGGCCCAAACAGTGTCGAGCACCCCGCAGGAGGTGCATGAAAAGAGGTAGGAGTCCACCAAAAACACAGTACAAAGTATAAAATCCCTCGCCTCGGCATGTAAACAATTGAGTGACAGAAGTGCCTGGACGTATGAACGCCTAACCGAGGATCCAGAGTTAAAGAAGCTATAGACTCAATTACAAGAGATGCAACATCAATCATTTTCATTGCAGTTGTAGACGAAGCTGCTCAAAGTAGTGGAAAGGATGAAGAGATCCCAAGAGCAACACATAGTACAACAACAGATCACTTCCCTCTAGGGTAAGGTCATGGAAGTAACAACAAAGTTACAACCTGTGCATGATGAAGCTTGCAAGGTGTTCGAGGAGATCGATATCTAACGTTCATAGTTAGATCAAGTAGTTGCAATAGTAGAACAACGCCTGGAAGGGCTTGTTATAGAGTAGACAGTCCAGGAGCTCACTGAGCAGAGGGCTTAGGTGAGGAAGCAAGTTGAGGCAGCTCGAGTTAAGCTCAAGGATTTTGAAGTAGCATTGTCCAGACATGGGTGACTCGGGACTTGTCACAGGTGAGTGTTGGGGGCCTGTTAGCCCTTGAACATGTTTTGGGGAAACTTTGGTCAATTTTGGAGGTTTTTTTCCACTTTTGGACTTTGACATGCTGGTCAAAGTTGGAGAGCCCAGGAGGAGCTGAGATCGTAGATATCACCTATTTTGAGGGTTATGTGGACCTAGTAAGGGGTCCTCTAGGTTTTGTAATGGGTTTATGGGATGTCGACCCATGGGTTTTCCCCATGTTTAGGCCTTATTGTAAGATTTTGTAAAGTATAAATAAAGAGGAATGTATTGTAGAAGCAGTAGCGAAGCAATAGTTTGTGTGCGAAGGAACGTAAGCGGTCGAGGCTTTGTGCTCAACTGTGATTTTGTAGTGAGTGCTAAGTGTCGTGATAAGATATTTTGGCCCTGTGCATGTGACCTATTTTTGGAAGTTAAAGAAGGAGTATCTAGTGCTTAGTGCACAGATCTCCTGTCTTGTGCGAATTTGGACTCTATGGCTTAATGCACAGAAGTGACTGGATGTAAGATTTTGGCGAATAATAAAGAGGCAGAGCATTTTGTGGACATAGAACCACCCTAGGGTGAACCACGTATATCTGGTGTCTCATGGTTTGTTTTGTGCAGTGCCATTTCTGTTATGAATTTTCTTAGTGCTTTGATTATGATGTGTAATGAATATATATTTTGTTGCTTAAGTAATTTACTTATGTTAAAGGGTAAATGAATGCTAGACTTAACTCACAATGCTAAGTGATAAGTGTTCAAGGTTCATAATCACTTGTGGTTACTGCGCTTATCTATCTTTGTTTATGCTATGCAGTGTTAATGAGGTTAATAAACTAATGCATGTTCACTTCCTAAGTGTTAAAAAAATATTCTGCGAAGTGATCATATCACAAAAAAATGTCCCATCCTAGTTACAGACACCTGCATCCTGTAACCCCCCCTGATTCTACCTCGGGTGATACTTTGTTGAAAGGGCCAGTAGTCAAGGTTTTTTTGGTGCGTTGTTAAGCGTTGAACCCTGGGTCTACCCCTGTGCCAACATCCACTGACTTTAATTGAAAATAATTAAAGCATAAATTGTATTAAGTTCAATTATAAAACTTAAGAAAAGCACAATTGAAAGGATAAATTGAAGGAAAGAACAATGAAAAGGAAAAACACAAGTTGATAATGGAGTTTACCCATCTTGGGATACATCTCCAGGCCCACTACAACTGCACAACCAATCCATTAATATAATGTGAAGCACTTCAAATTCTTTATTACATCACAAATGAATATCCAACCTGCATTAAATGTATTTGTCCTCTCTAGGAAGGCTACAAAATGGCTGGGAACAAATTCTCCCTCTCTTCCTACACTAGAAAAGGATTATAAATGCTTGGTCCTTCAATTATATAGGAAATACTTATGTATAATAATAAATTCCCAGCAAGACTTTTCAAATTACAATTCCTTAGCCTATTACAATGGTTCAATATCCTACCAAAACCTCTCCCCACTATTGGTTTTCCAAAACTGGCTTACAAAAACCATTTCTTCAAAGTATATGAAAGAAAAACGTCTGCATATTACCAAATATGCAACAATTTCTTTACAAGGTTTGCACTTATGGTGCAATGGAAAAGTCATTTAGATATATAGCTATGGATCAATGGTTCAAACTCATGGCCTTGATGATTTTTCTGGCTATCACAATCTTTGCATAACAAATATAATTAAATTGTATGTTATAACAAGTCATAGTTGGTTGGTGCATTGGTTATATTGTTGATTATGTGGGTGGATGTTGTAGGGTCAAGCCCACGGACCTCCCCCTTTGAAACGTTGTTACAACAATACGAATTTAAATAAATATTGTTGGTTAACTGTAACAAGCTCTATTGGTGGTCCATTGGTCAAAACTGTTGGTTTTTGGAGGTGAGGTTGGGGGTTTGATCCACCCACCAACCATTTTGGAGTTGATAAGGCCCTTTTGGGAAAATATGGCCTGGCACGTGGTGACTTCTGATTGGCCCATGTGGTAGCCACATCCCTGAAAAACCAACTAGAAATGTGTTTCTCTCACTTCCACACGTGTGACTCAGTTAACTAATGATTGCATGGATTGGTTAACTAGGACTAGGTGGAAGATTACTTCAATTTTTTTCAATGAGTTTCTATATCTCTCTAGATCACTACTATGACGCATTAGTTACTCATGTAACGTCTATATGTTGTAAAATATCCACTCTTTGAGTGTGTAATATAGTTAATACAATTCTTCATTCTACTCCTCTTCTCTCTCACAAGCTTTGTGTGTTCATTTTCTACTAGCTAGGTTCACTAGAGAGGAATTGAAATATCCATTTTTTTCTGTAAATTTTACTAAGAAAGTGTCATAATTGAATCTGAAGTGAGTGGCCCCTTTTTTAGATCCTGATATGCATGTATGGTGCATGTGTGTGGCTCCTAAGATGCATGCATGGGATTCTCTACATGTCTCTCATGGGATGCATGCATGGCGCATGCAAAAGTGTTTGCATGTTTCTCCTGATATGCATGCATGATATCTTCTGCATGTGATTTAGAAAACATATTTAAAATGGAGTAGACATTATCTCCAATGAATGGAACAAAAACGTGTGTAGATATTTATGTAGAATTTTCTTCAGAATGAGAGGATTGATCTTTTGATGATTTTTTTGTGGGATCTCTCCTCTCTTCTCTCTCTCAGAAGTTTGTGTGACTTTTCTACTGACTAAGTTCGTTGTGAAAAATTCACATGGTATCAGAGCCTTGATTTATAGGAGAAAACGCATAAGAATTTTTATTTGCAAGTACAAGAGGAAGATGCAATTAGAAAAGGTGGATTACTCGCTGAAAACACTTCTCACACCTCATAATTATTTTGAATGGAAGTCAAATATTCTTCTTTTTCTAAAAAAAATAGGATTATATCAAATAAACATGGTAACAAAATAAGAGACTAATTCTATCAAAGATAAAAATGATTTTCTCAACAGACAAGACATGGCTCTCAGACTTATCTGCATATCTATTTCTCCTAAACTACAATATCATGTAGAGGAGGAATCACTCTCAACTCTAGACAAACTATGGACAAGATTGGAGGTTCTATTCGAGAATAAGGAAGATTTTGAAGATTGCATGTAGGAGATTCAAAATATAGAGCCAACAAAAAATCCTTCGGAAGATCAAGCCTCTCAGTTTGAAAATCCTTTTACACAAGTATTTGCACATATTTTTGTTCCATTAATTAGATATGATGTCTACTCCATTTCAAACCTAATTTTTGAATCAAATTCAGAAGATATCATGCATGCATCTTAGGAGCCACATACATAGACTTTTTCATGTGCCATGCATGTTGGATTACTGAGAGGGGGGGTGAATCAGTAATAACGTAATTATAATCCTTTTTCTTCAAATGTTATATCAATGTAGAATCATTATCCAATAATGAGCAGTAATAAAGAAACAATCACACACATGCACAGTACACCACTGTTTTACATGGAAACCCAAATCGGGAGAAAACCACGAAATGCTTTTTCTTATATGTCTTGAAGAATTACATTCATTGGAAGCACCAACTTCCTTTGTTTTCCAGCTGCAACTGGAAGGAGGCTCCAACCTCCTAGTTTCTCA
>ML852412.1:30463-47674 GCA_009831015.1 Picea engelmannii
GAACTATCCATATAGGATATTTTCCCTGACAAATTCACTTTCCCTCATCTCATTATTCCATAATTAAGAATGGGTTCTCTTACTCCACAAAACGTCTTCCCGTGAGGGTTTTCACCATAAGGGGACCACTTTGGAGTTCATCCATATTTACTTATTATCAACCATGAAAAAATAATAATGAGTCATATTTACATCAAACACTATTGGTTCCATTACCCAAAACTTTGTGCTACGGGTCTTTCTTCAAGGGTTGACATCAATGACAACCAACCTTAATCAACAATGCATCCTAGGAGCCACATGCATACACTCCAATGCATGCATCTCAGGAACCACATGCATGCACCATGCATGCATCTCAGCAGCCAAAAAGGGGGACACAAACTTCATATTCAATTCTAACACTTTCTTATCAGAATTTGCAGAAAAAATTGGATATTTGAATTCATTTAAAAAAATACCTAATTTCAAAATAAATCGTAAGAAATAGAGTCTGGGAAGTGAAGTTATGAGAGTTTTAATTCCAACATTTTTCCAGAAACGATCGCATGATTTACAAAGTTTCATCCAAAATTCTCATGGTATGGGATTTCAATCTTCTTCACTACAATAATATAAAGTGGATATATGCATACATCTCATTGGTGCATCTACTTCATTAGATCCATACATACATCTACATCTTCAATGAAATCTTCAAGGAAGTATTCAGTAAGCATAAACTTTCACATTTGCAGGGTCTCCTTGGAGTGAAGGACACATTTGCTTAGCAATTGCCTTTTGTTCCTTCTTCATTTTTTGATGCATTGTACTTTATGTGGGGTTGGGGGGCGGGGGTGGGGGGGTTGCATGAGGTTTCCCCCCTTTTCTCTTTTTCAATGTTTCATTCTTAGATGCATTGTACAATGGGTACCTAACATGGACCTTGTTGAGAGGACCCATTCATAATGTACACCCTAGTAGTGTTCAGGGGGATGTTGGAGATACTACACACTCACCTAGGTAATTATTTTCCTAATGTTTATAGTCCAATGCTGAGGGAACTTCCATAAATGAGAATATTCTCTCTTGAGAATATTCCCCTACAAATTAGGGAACCTCCTACAAAATAGGGCACCTTCCCTCTTCAATTTAAAGTCAGTTACACCTTAGTTAGACTAGTAGAGGTCACCCATGCATGATTGATCCATATTTATAAATGGAACGAAATGGAATATATATGTATAGATAAGAAATACACAGAGATACAATAAAACTTGATTTCTATTAATAAAGAGAATATGTTGAAACTGTAAAAATGCAGACTGAAACAAACATGCTCGAATTGTGGCAGCTTATCTCTGAGAATAGATGTGATGACTATAATCATTCACAAGATGATGGTTACAATGAGGCTCCAAAGGAGTTTTTAACATAAAGAATAAATAAACATCCAAAAACTAAACCCTGGGAGATGAAGCGCCAAAATTCATGTGGGCCCCGATGGGGTAAGTTGGTACATCAACTTTTCGAGGTCGTAACTTTTGCATGTGATATTCATTTTAGGCGCACGTTAGCTCGTTGGAAAGAAATATCCGAGGAATACACATTTTGTCATCACACTGGCAAAATCATTTAATGTGACAGTTTCGCGCCCAAAAAACGTTGTTTAGGGCCTCAAAACGACCCTGGAAGTTTAGGACCCGAAAAAATAGGAAAAGCTGCCAAAATGAAAGTTGTTCTTTGAGTCATTGTAATAGGTGGGTGGAAACCGATATCCACGTGGATTAGTCCTCCCCAACTATTAATCAATGGTCTTCATTGCGTTGAGTGTCCCCATCAGATGGAGAAACTTATGTTGAACTTAGACTCGGATGGGCCACTTTCCTTGGTGCAGGGGCTACCCTATTTTGGCAACTCGATAAAGTTGGATCCTTTATTGTTGAGTGCCCTTAATATGAGTTTCCATGATATGATCAATGGATTCATGTTCCATGCAGTCAAGGTTGAGCTATGTCCATGTCAATTTCTCTGCAATCTCTAATGTGTCCAACAATGGTAGGAAGTATGGTTGAAGGAGATACAAACACAAGGTGCAAGCCAAGGAAGGGGGGAATACTTAGATCAAAATCATTGTCACCCATAGCCTTGGTGATGGTTTAAGGTCCAAAGTGAAGTGGACAAATCTTTTGATGGGGTCCTATAAGTCGCTATTTATACAAATGCAACCAGACCTTTTCTCCCACCTGAAACTTGTGCGGCACCCAATGTTGATCATGGAATTGTTAGTACTTAGAGTTGTCTTTCTATAAAATATCATGGACCTTTTGTTAGATGTCATGAATTCATTCAATAAAATTGGTGTCTTTTTTGTCCCTAGATTGAGCATGGGATGATTCTTCCTATGTGGGTGCAAGGGGTAGTGCGACATCAATGGGAGCTAAGGGTTGAAATCCCAATCCCACCTAAAAGGGATTGTGGTCGGTTGAGCTACAAAGGGCTATGTTGTAGCTGTGTTGAAAATATGGGAGACTCTCATCCCATGTGTGTGGATGTTTGGATTTTTTTATGTCTAATATATGCACGATCATTCTGTTGACTACCTTTTTCTAGCCATCAGTTTAAGGGTGGAAGGTAGTGGATTTGGTGAGCTTGGTGTCCAACATTGACCAGAGGTTGGACCAGAATGTCCCGAGGAACCTATTTTCCTGATTTGATATGATGGTATGTGGTATCCCAAAGTGTACCCACACCCATTCAAATAAGAGCTTAGCAGTGGCCTCCACTGTGACGTTCTTCTTACACGTTGTGAGGATGGTCATCTTAGAAAACCAATCAACTACAAAAAAAATAGTCATTTCCCTGCTTGGTTGAAGGAAGGCCTGACATGTAGTCCATCTAGATGGATTCCCATGGCATGTCAGGAGTAGGTAGAGGGGTCTATAGGCCTTGATTCATAGTGTTTTTTTTGGAAATAGCGTAGGTGATGTAGGACTTGATATACTTGTTGACGTCCTGTCGAAGTTTCAATCAGTAGAAATGATTTTGTAGTATTTCCACGATATTTTCCATGCCAAAATGGCCTGCCATACGATTGTAGTTAGGTTCCCAAATCATCTTCGCACACTCACTTGAAGGAACACAGAGGTGGCCCAGATGGCATAAAAATCCATCCTAAATATGAAATTCAGTGACAATCACACCTGTTCCTAGCATCTGGTAAGTGGTAGCGAAGTCATGATCACTCTTGTAGATTTGGGGCCACTCAGATGTCTCATGGCCATAGGAGTGAAACATCATGGTTAACGCTGCAATTGGAGGTCAACTGAGGCAATCAACGACACAATTGGTGCTCCATGTCTTATATTTGATGTTGATAAGGAGCTGCTGCAAGCATGTAGACCACTTTTGATGGTGGTCGTTCTGTAATTTTTCTTGTGTCTGCATGAATTGCAGAGGCTTGTAATGAGTGTGGATGATTGTCTCCTTTTTGAGAATGTAGTTCTTCCATTGTCAGCAAGATTGTACGATGGAATGCATTTCTTTGTCATAGGTGGGGTGCTTACGAACGACATATGATAGTGTCTCACTATGATACTCTACTGGATGACTGTGCTGAGTGAGGACTGTGCCTATGACATAGTTTGAAGCATCAATAACAATCTTAAAAGATTGTTGTAGATCAGGTAAGGAGAGTACTGGAGTTGAGAACAAGCGATGTTTCAAGTCATTGAACACTTGTTGTTGTGACTTCCCCCACATGAACTTTACATTGCCACCACCCTTGGTCACTTGGTTGAGGTCCCATGCAATATGGAAGAATCCCAACAAAAACCTACGATAGAAGTTGCAAAGTCCTAAGAAACTTTGAAGCTCGGTTAGTGTGGTTGGGTATGGCTAGTCACAGATGAATTGGATCTTGGATGGATCCACATGCACACCATTCCCATCAACAATGTAGCCTAGATATTGGACCTTGTTCATGTTGAAGGATCATTTTTCCAATCTAGCATATAGCTTGTGTTGTCATAGAGTGTGAAGAACTTGTTAAATATGTTGCAAGTGTTCTTCCCAAATATTTTTGAAGATGAGGATTTCATCCCAATATACCACTAAAAAATAATTAGTGAAGGGTCACAACATATCATCCATCAATATCATGAAATTTGTTGGAGCATTTTTTAAACCAAAGGGCATGACTAGCCATTTGAAAATACCTTCTTTGGACTTGAAAGAAATTTTCCATACATCAGTTAGTTCTATTGGGACCATGTGGTAGCCATACTTCAAGTCAATATTGTTGAAAGAGTTGGCTCCCTTGAGATCGTCAAGAAGGTCATCAATTCTGGGAATTGGGTATTGGTTCCTGATTGTGATTTTGTTTAGGGCCCTGTAATCAATGTAGAGTCACCAAGTTCCATCTTTCTTCTATGCAAGTACAATTGGGATCCCACAGGGCGAAGAGATGGGTCGGATGTGCCCCTTTTGAAGTAGCTCTTGGATATGTCTCTTAATTTTGACATTTTCCATCAGAGAGCAGTGATTGACTAACCCATTGGGTAGAGGTGCATCCGGGGTTATATTGATTGAATGTTTGATTTAACAGTGTCGTGGCACCTCGGTGGGTGAGGAGAAGATGTCTCTATATTCTTCCATGATCTTTTCCACTTACTTCTTCTACGTGGAGAGGCCATGGGTGTTGTTGAAACCTTATGTTCACTTTGAGAGTGAATCATGAAGAAGAAAAAAATTCCGGTTTGGGAAATGACCTTCCTGCATTGCTTAACAAAGATCAAAGAAATAACAATAGGTGGAGCTACCTTTGATATCCTGTACAATTGTCTACCCGAAGTAATAATAACAGTATGAGGTCTAGACTCATATACAACATGTCATTTACACAAATATGGTTGTCCTAAAAGAACATCACAAACTTCAAGGGGGGAAATATCACACAATAACTCATCCTTGAAGGGATTGATGTTGTAGGGAAGACGAAATTGGTGGCTAATTTGGAGGTATCTTCCTTGGCGAAGCCACCTAATGGTGTAGGGATCTGGGTGTGGTGTCGTCGGGAGGTTCAACTACTTGATGACCTCTGTTTATATCAAGTTCTTTTGACTTCCACTGTCGACAATGAAATGCATTGGAGCACCCTTCACACACATTTGGGTGTGAAAAAGGCATTCACCTTCCTTTGGTTCACTTGGCTAGACCTTGGTGGTAGCGACAGTGGCACTGGGTTATACATCAATGATCTTCTTCCCTTTGTCTATATCTAATTTATAGTCGGAACCTTCCTTTGACTCTGAGGCTTTAAGCTCATCTACCAATGATTGCTTTGAGCGACATTCATTGGTGTTATGCTAAGGGATTTTATGGAATTCACACCACTTCCTAGTGTCTTTCTTCGTATTCTCATTACCCTTGTTTGTTTGTGGCTTGGACTGGTTGTCATAAGGGGGTCCATCATTTCTTTGTCCTTTTTTTATTGGATTGGGGACACCGTTATCCTGCTTTCGCTATGAACAATTTGCATATCCAAACTCTCACTTCTTCTGTTTCAATTTCTGCTCGATTTTGACAACATACCTATATGTCGTGCCCAATAATGACATGTCTAGAAACTCCATTTTTGTTTGGATGTATCTATACAAACAATCACGGTACTTGAGCACTAGATGCCATTCGAAGTCCTTGATACCTAGCTTGGTGTGCAAGGTATGGAAGATATTTGTGAAATCTGGTATTGTTTGGTCCTTTTCTTGTCGAAGTGTGGTCCACCTTTTATATTGGTCATCATAGCTTCCAACAGGGTAGTATTGTTCCTTAATAGCATTCCTAAAAGAATCTCAAGTGGGGGAAAATGAAAATATTGCATATTCCTCAGTGGCCCTTTGCTCACAGTAAGTTTCCCACCAATCCTTGACATGGGGGACAACCTTAAGGAGCGCAAATGTAATCTTTTCTCTATCGAAAAAATTATGGAACGAAAAATACTATTCTAGCATATTAACCATTTATCTACAACATTCACATATATTTGTCCTTCAACTAAGGGGATATCAAAATTGAATTGTACCTTGAAGGGGGTGGCGTGGCCTCTTGATGAAGATGCGTCGTCTATTGGCAGCCATCTAAGGATCTGTGCAAATTTATCCATCGTCTCGTTCCTTTGTCGTGTGAGGGCTTCCTCGAGCAACAATTTAAAAGGATCTCCTGCTCCATTGTCTCTATTGTCTTTCGCCATGGGAGGTCGTCGTGATCAACGAGGATGATCTTCTAAGGGATCAACCACTTCGAGTCCCAACTCCTTGTACCCTGACCTTATGTTGAACTTAGACTCGGATGGGCCGCTTTCCTTGGTGCAGGAGCTACCCTGTTTTGGAAACTCGATAAAGTTGGATCCTTTGTTGTCGAGTTCCCTTAATATGAGTTTCCATGATATGATCAATGGATTCCTATTCCATGCATTCAAGGTTGAACTATGTCCATGTCAATTGTTCTGCAATCTCTGATGTGTCCAATAATGTTGGGAAGTATGGTTGAAGGAGGTCCACATTGAACACAAGGTGCAAGCCAAGGAAGGGGGAAATACTTAGATCAAAATCATTGTCACCCATAGCCTTGGTGATGGTTTAAGGTCCAAAGTGAAGTGGACGAAGCTTTTGATGGGGTCCTAAAAGTCGCTATTTATACAAATGAAACCAGACCTTTTCTCCCACCTGAAACTTGTGCGGAACCAAATGTTGATCATGGAACTGTTAGTATTTAGAGATGTATTTCTATAAAATATCATGAACCTTTTGTCAGATGTCATGAATTCATTCAATAAAATTGGTGTCTTTTTTGGCCCTAGATTGAGCATGGGATGATTCTTCCTATGTGGGTGCAAGGGGTAGTGCGACATCAATGGGACCTAATGGTTGAAATCCCAACCCCACCTAAAAGGGATTGTGGTTGGTTGAGCTACAAAGGGCTATGTTGTAGATGTGTTGAAAATATGGGAGACTCTCATCCCATGTGTGTGGATGTTTGGATTTTTATATGTGTAATATATGCACGATCATTCTGTTGACTACCTTTTTCTAGCCATCAGTTTGGGGGTGGAAGGCAGTGGATTTAGTGAGCTTGGTGTCCAACAATGACTAGAGGTTGGACTAGAATGTGCTGAGGAACCTATTTTCCTAATTTGATATGATGGTATGTGGTATCCCAAAGTGTACCCACACCCGTTCAAAGAAGATCTTAGAAGTGGCCTCCACTGTGACGTTCTTATTACACATTGTGAGGATGGTCATCTTAGAAAACCAATCAACTACAAAAAAAATAGTCATTTCCCTGCTTGGTTGAAGGAAGGCCTGACATGTAGTTCATCGAGATGGATTCCCATGGCATGTCGAGAGTAGGTAGAGGGGTGTATAGGCCTTGGTTCTTTGTGTTTTTTTTGGAAATGGCGTAGGCATTGCAGGACCTGATATACTTGTTGATGTTCCGTCGAAGTTTTAGTCAGTAGAAATGCTTTTATAGTACTGCCACGATATTTTCCATGCCAAAATGTCCTGTCATACGACTGTAGTTAGGTTCCCAAATCAGCTTCGCACACTCGGAACACAGAGGTGGCCCAGATGGCATAACAATCCATCCTAAATATGAAATTCAATGACAATCACACCTGTTCCTAGCATCTGGTAAGTGGTAGCGAAGTCATGATCACTCTTGTAGATTTGGGGCCACTCAGATGTCTCATGGACACATGAGTGAAACATCATGGTTAACGCTGCAATTGGAGGTCAACTGAGGCAGTCAACGACACGATTTGTGCTCCATGTCTTATATTTGATGTTGATAAGGAGTTGTTGCAAGTATGTGGACCACTTTTGATGGTGATCATTTTGTAATTTTCCTTGTGTCTGTATGAATTGCAGAGGCTTGTGATGAGTGTGGATGATTGTCTCCTTTTTGAGAATGTAGTTCTTCCATTGTCAGCAATATTGTATGATGGAATGCATTTCTTTGTCATAGGTGGGGTGCTTATGAATGACATATGATAGTGTCTCACTATGATACGCTACTAGATGACTGTGTTGAGTGAGGACTGCGCCTACAACATAGTTTGAAGCATCAATACCAATCTTAAGAGATTGTTGTAGATTAGGTAAGGAGAGTACTAGAGTTGAGAACAAGCGATGTTTCAAGTCATTGAACACTTGTTGTTGTGACTTCCCCCACATGAACTTTGCATTTCCACCACCCTTGGTCACTTGGTTGAGGTCCCATGCAATATGGGAGAATCCAAACAAAAACCTACGATAAAAGTTGAAAAGTCCTAAGAAACTTTGAAGCTCGGTTAGTGTGGTTGGGTATGGCCAGTCATGAATGAATTGGATCTTGGATGGATCCACATGCACACCATGTCCATCAAAAATGTAGCCTAGGTATTGGACCTTATTCATGTTGAAGGATAATTTTTCCAATCTAGCATATAGCTTGTGTTGTCGCAGAGTATGAAGGACTTGTTGAATATGTTGCAAGTTTTCTTCCCAATTATTTTTGAAGATGAGGATTTCATCCCAATATACCACTAAAAAAAATTGGTGAAGGGTCACAACATATCGTCCATCAATATCATGAAATTTGTTGGAGCATTTTTAAAACCAAAGGGCATGACTAGCCATTTGAAAATACCTTCTTTGGACTTGAAAGAAATCTTCCATACATCAATATGTTCTATTGGGACCATGTGGTAGCCAGACTTCAGGTCAATATTGCTGAAAGACTTGGCTCACTTGAGATGGTCAAGAAGGTCATCAATTCTGGGAATTGGGTATTGGTTCTTGATTGTGATTTTTTTTAGGGCCCTGTAATCAATGTAGAGTCACCAAGTTCCATCTTTCTTCTATGCAAGTACAATTGGGATCCCACAGGGTGAGGAGATGGGTCGGATGTGCCCCTTTTGAAGCAAATGTTGGATATGTCTCTTAATTTAGATATTTTCCATCAGAGAATAGTGATTGACTAACCCATTGGGTAGAGGTGCATCGGGAGTTATATTGATTGAATGTTTGATTTAACAGTGTCGTGGCACCCCGGTGGGTGAGGAGAAGATGTCTCGATATTCTTCCATGATCTTTTCCACTTGCTTATTCTACATGGAGAGGCCATGTGTAGAGGCCATGGATGTGGTTGCAACTTTATGTTCACTTTGAGAGTGAATCATGAAGAAGAAAAAAAATTTGGTTTGGGAAATGACCTTCCTGCATTGCTTAACAAAGATCAAAGAAATAACAGTAGGTGGAGCTACCTTTGATATCCTGTACAATTGTCTACCTGAAGTAATAATAGCACTATGAGGTCTAGACTCATATTAAACATGTCATATCCATAAGTATGGTTTTCCTAAAAGAACATCACAAACTTCAAGGGGGGAAATATCACACAATAACTCATCCTTGAAGGGATTGATGTTGTAGGGAAGACGAAATTGTTGGCTAACTTGGAGGTCTCTTCCTTGGCAAAGCCACCTAATGGTGTAGGGCTCTGGGTGTGGTGTCATTGGGAGGTTCAAATGCTTGATGACCTCTGTTTATATCAAGTTCTTTTGACTTCCACTATCGACAATGAAATGCATTGGAGCACCCTTCACACACATCTAGGTGTGAAAAAGGAATTCACCTTCCTCTGGTTCACTTGGCTAGACCTTGGTGGCAGCGACAGTGGCACTGAGTTCTACATCAATGATCTTCTTCCCTTTGTCTATATCTAATTTATAGTCGGAACCTGCCTTTGACTCTGAGGCTTTAAGCTCATCTACCAATGATTGCTTTGAGCGACATTCATTGGTGTTATGCTAAGGGATTTTATGGAATTCACACCACTTCCTAGTGTCTTTCTTCGTATTCTCATTACCCTTGTTTGTTTGCGGCTTGGACTGGTTGTCATAAGGGGGTCCATCCTTTCTTTGTCCTTTTTTTTTGGATTGGGGACACCTTTATCCTACTTTCGCTATGAAGAATTTGCATATCCAAACTCTCACTTCTTTTGTTTCAATTTCTGCTCGATTTTGACAACATATCTATATGTCGTGCCCAATAATGACATGTCTAGAAACTCCATTTTTGTTTGGATGTATCTATACAAACAATCACGGTACTTGAGCACTAGATGCCATTCGAAGTCCTTGATACCCAGCTTGGTGTGCAAGGTATGGAAGATATTTGTGAAATCTGGTATTGTTTGGTCCTTTTCTTGTCGCAGTGTGGTCCACCTTTTATACTCGTCATCATAGCTTCCAATAGGGTAGTATTGTTCCTTAATAACATTCCTAAAAGAATCTCAGGTGGGGGAAAACACAAATATTGCATATTCCTCAGTGGCCCTTTGCTCACAGTAAGTTTCCTACCAATCCTTGACATAGGGGACAGCCTTAAGGTGCGCAAATGTAATCTTTTCTCTATCGAAAAAATTATGGAACGAAAAATACTATTCTAGCATATTAACCATTTATCTACAACATTCACATATATTTGTCCTTCAACTAAGGGGATATCAAAATTGAATTGTACCTTGAAGGGGGTGGCATGGCCTCTTGATGAAGATGCGTCGCCTATTGGCAGCCATCGAAGGATCTGTGCAAAGTTATCCATCATCTCATTCCTTTGTCATGTGAGGGCTTCCTCGAGCAACAATTTAAAAGGATCTCCTGCTCCATTGTCTCTATTTTCTTTCGCCATGGGAGGTCATCGTGATCAACGAGGATGATCTTCTAAGGGATCAACCACTTCGAGTCCCAACTCCTTGTACCCTGACCTCATTGGGGACATGCATGGAGAAGTAAATAAAGAGTAGAACGCTCTGATACCACTGATTCGTATTTATAAATGGAACAAAATGGAATACAGATGTATAGTAAATAAACACACAGAGATACAATAAAACTTGACTTCTATTAATAAAGAGAATATGTTGAAACTTTAAAAACGTAGACTAAAACAAACTTGCTCGAATGGTGGCAGCTTATCTCTGAGAAGAGATGTGATGGCTACGCTCATTCGCAAGAAGATGGTTACAATGAGGCTCCAAAGGCCGTTTTTAACATAAAGCATAAATGAGAAAACCCTAAACATCCAAAAAATTAACCCTAGGAGATGAAGCACCAAAAGTCATGTGGGCCCCGATGGGGTAAGTTGGTACATCAAATTCCCGGGTAGTAACTTTTTCATATGATCTTCGTTTTAGGTGCACGATAGCTCGTTGGAAATAATTATCTGAGGACTACACATGTTTCTGTCACACTCCATCTAAATCTTGTAGAGTGATTGTGCCACACCCAAAAACCGTTGTTTAGGGCCTTAAAACAACCCCGAAAGTTTAGGACCCAAAAAATTAGGAAAAAACGACCAAAACAAAAATTATTTTTTGAGTCGGTGGAATAGGTGGGTGGTCATCAATATCCACCTGGATCAATGACAACCTTAGTTTTATCACCAGTAGTTGCATGTCCACCTCGATTTCCTCGTCGAGAGTGTGCTTATCTCATGCATGTGGCCAAGAGGGCACATATCTTGTGATTACATGTGTTTCTCTCACTTCCACATGTGTGACTTAGTTAACTGATGATTGGATGAACCAATTAACTAGGACTAGGTGGTGGATTACTTCGGTGTATGTCTATGGGTGTTCACATCTCTGTAGATGACTACTGTGGTGCATTAATTACTCATGTAGCCTATATCTATTTTAATTATTCACTTTACGGGTGTGGAATATAATTAATACAATTCATTTTTTTTCTCTCCTCTCTTCTCTCTCTCTCTCAAATTTGTGTGACTTTTCTACTAGATAAATTTGCTATGAAAAACTCACATGGCAATCGAGCTATGTTAAATACTAGGCCACTAGGAGGAGAAGGGGTTCCATTATTTAGCATTGTATTTGTTTCATAGTTCAGAAGAGAATCTAGGATTGGTATTCTAAGAGCATAATAAAGAACAAGAATATTTTGTAGCAGCCATACATGCCACAGTGTCAAAGACAACTCCACAGTGAGTTCATCTTTCTTTGTATTTGCATTCCCTAACTAAAGAAAAGATAACAGAGCATAGGTCTCACCTTCTAGTTGGCTTTTCTCCCATATTGGATTTCCTAGGATATATCTTATGTTCATTTGTGTGTGGATGGTGTGTTTTTTTCTCATTCCTTTCATTTTTGTATTTTAGTTATTTCATAACTTCAAGAAAATTTATTCTAGGATCTAAGGAAAATTAGTTTGCGTAGTCTAAGATTTCAGAATATTATAAGATCTATTGTGACAAACTATCCCAATAAAATATCCACAACAATTTACAGATCACTCAATCTTCTTCTCTTACCATTATTTGTTCCCTTAACACCACCAAAACCATTATGCCAATTGCTTTCATTATTTTCTTTTATTCATTCTTTTATAGGTTACACCATGAGAAGCTTCATTATTTTCTTTTATTTAATAAAGAAAAATCTACGTACCATTTGTATATTGGTTTAAACCTTGGTAAGTATTATTCTTTTTACTTATTTTTGCTCTTACATTAATAATGATTCTATGGAAATGGACTTCAATCCACAGTGGATTTTACTTATTGCTTGCAAAAGAAAATGAGTGGCACGAATAAATGCATCTAGTTGCAAATTATATTGCCATAATCAATATATCCCATTTAACGCTAGCTTTCATCTCGTTTCATTTTAGAATCAGGGTGCTTCGTTCTTCTTTTGAAAGTACTCGTAAGTGGCTTGATTAGGGAATAGGAAAACGCATGGGAACTCATAACTAAAATTGGATTAGAAATAATATTTAATCTTGAATTAGAAACTAATGTGAAGATATTTTGATAAAGGTTTATCAAGTTAGGCACAAGGAAGGTAGGGACTCGCTATTATACAACTCTCGCTTGTTTACTATATGAGTGATGGCTTAGTTTTGTGGTAATGGATGAGTAGTGGTCTAGAGGTTTCAAATTCTCTCAAGTTATTTAAGATAAGTTTTTCCCATTTCATTTGGGATTGGGAATTCAGTTGGTGTCTTTATGACATGAAATTTTTTCATCACGTTGTTTTAGATAAGTTTTTCCCATTTCATTTGTAATTGGGAATTCCATTGGTGTCTTTATGACATGAAAATATTATTGGGTAATAATGTTATGAGTATTTTATATTTTGGAGAGGTGTCATGTATGTGTAAGGTTAATAAATTAAGATATTATTGGGTAATAATGTTATGGTATTTTATATTTTGGAGAGGTGTCCGTTAAGATTAATAAATTAGGATGAAAAGTAAATTTGAAATTTATATAAAAATTATTTATTAATTATTATTTTTTTAAAATTATTTTAAAAATTATTTTTTTTAAATATTTAATATATTTAAAATTAAAATAATTTAAATTCTATTTATATGTTTATATTTTCAAATAAATTAGTATATTTTTTTTATTCATTTGACAATGACGACGACGACAATAACAACGATGTCGAAGAACATGAATGCCATTGAGATTGAATTGGTATATCAGACCCTAAGAAGGTAAGGGATTACTTGCAATTCTTTAGGATTTTGTTTTTGTGCTCGAAAATCATTAAGAGAAGATTTCCAAAATCACCATAGTTTTGTTGATTTAAAAGGTTAGGAAGGCTAGTAGTGTGACAAATATTTTGAAATTGAAATCTAATCTGGGTATAGGCTAGACAATCTAAGAGAAAGTGTTTTTCATCTTCAATCCTCTTAGTGTCACAAAGGTGATACACTCTTTTGTCCCATGACGTTTTAGGAATTGACCAATGCATGGTTTCACTATGGATCTCATGAGAATTTGTTCTTATTTTAGCAATGCTTATTTTTTTATATACTTGTCAAACCATAGAGATAATTTTGATCTTCTAGATTAGGGTTGATTACCTCTTTATAATACCTTAATTTTATTTTTTTCTCTAACTCTTTATCTCACCACATTTTCTCCTTAAAATTTGATTTAATAATATTTTTAATAGTATCCTTAGTCTGGAAAATGGTCTCTTCCATGATTTCTCAATAGTTTAGTCAAGAATGGGCATCTTTATACCATCACTCCTTGAGTCAACGTTGGTTATGGCTAGAGTTTGAAGCAATTTTAGGAAGCCTCTTGTCTTCCATGTTGTTTAACTTGTTCTTACACATTAGGTATCTAGTCATAGTTGTGCTCTCAATGGGGAAAATGTTTTCCTCTAAGAGAAGGATAGGATATGATGTATTTCCTTTAATTTTGAGATTATAGGTTATTAAATTCTTTTGTATTTTCTCTATCTTTGTGCATGATTCTCGAGACATATTGCATCCCCAAAATTCACATCCATATATAGAATAATAGGAGTAACAAGAATCTCAAAGAGGGATTTTTTCTTATCTCATATAATATATAAGTTGTCATCTTTTTTGTTGGTTGACCACTAAATTATGATAATTTTTGTCACTTTAAAAAAAAACTAAATAAACAAATAAGCTATCATATCTAAAATATCTAATATAATTAGCATATACCCTAACATAGTCAAAGTGTTATTATATGGTTATTATATCCTTTGTTTGTTTATAATTTGTATTATGTATTTTATATGCAACCAAATTTACAAATTTATATAAACTATTTTGTATGTAAATTTATACTTTAATAGTGTTTTATTCTTTTAACATTCTAGATTTTTATATATTGTTCATATTAAATAAGATATAAAATGGAGAATAAATATAGATAATTATTATGTTTATAGATAACATGTGAAATACCTCTTGGGTGCGAGGTAAAATTGTAATTGGATATAGTATCCTAGCTTTGTGTATGGAGTATGTTCAGGTGGATACTTGATATCACATGTCAATCATTGTCTAGCCTTAACAATGATGGAGCATAAAGGATATTGGGTATTTTGGAACATTTATGGGGGTTGAAAGTGTCTTTTTGGTCTTGGAGTATGAACTAAAAATTCTTGTTATTGGTTAAGAATTCATCTAGCTTGAATGCAAGTAAACAATTTAATTGTCCAATACCTAGAGGCATCTAGAAGGAGTGAAAGCTTGCCCCCTTCCAGACTTCCAGATGGTTATTTTAGGTTGTATAGTTTTCCTTGAATAATGGTGATGAGTTGGCACACATTCACGGACAACAACTAATAAAAACCATTATAAAATACAAAATGCATTAATTATCTCTTTCAAATTTTATTGTTGTTAAAGGCGTTCTCTACAACCGAGAGATGTGTAACTCATTCATGGAGTTGACACATGGCATTTAAAAATAAAATAAATGTATATCAACTTTATATATAGGGAGAGACATAAAGTATTTAAAAATAAAAATAAAATCTTATTTCATGTTATTTTCTTATGTGTAATTTCGTCTGTGCTCAACGTGGAGTTAATCCAAGACATCTAAAAATATACTAATAAAAAAAAACAACGTCAACAATAAATAAAATATTTCAATATCCATCTCATGTAAACTAATTTTATATGAACTGTATTTAGAGAGATATAAAGTAATTAAAAGTAAAATATTCTTAATTTCCTTATAAGTGCTTTCTACTTTTGATTACCAAGAAGATGTGTAAGTTTTTCAATGCTCATGTGCATTTAAAATAATATTAATTAAAAAAAATATTTCAATGTGAACCATAAATAAAATATTTCAACGTCTACCTTAAGTAAAATATTTTAATATCATCCTATATGTAAAAAATATGCTAATATTTACTTTCTTCTTTCTAGTGTGCTACCAACATACATACATCTTAACTCTTGATCTATCATGTGCTAAGAGGCATGGAATTCCTTAAATGAAAACTTTATTAGACTACAAAAATCTAAGAAATGTTTGCACCTAGAAGATTTGATGTCTTTATGATAGATCATCAAAAGTTAAGATGGATCTATGTTAATCTAAAATAAATGAATTTGTAGAAAATATTAATCACCAAAGATTAAATTATTATTAAAAATTATGAATTTAAGTACAACTAAAATTCTCATTATTATAAATCCACTTGCATAAATATGCATACCAAATATGTTTTTCTTTTTTCTGATCACTTTCAACTTCAAACTTCATTTTAGAATTTTTTTTATTTCTCTATGATGAATCTTTTTATAAATAAAATTTATTCCTTAAATTTTTTTAATTTTAAGCTTTTGTTTTTTATAATAAATCTTTTTATAAATAAAATTTATTCCTTTTAAACATTGTTGAGAAAAATTATGAGCTTAAAATTCTTTAATTTTAAGTTTTTGTTTTTATAATAATTTTTTAGAATTTTAAACTTTTACTTTTTATAATAAATCTTTTTATAAATAAAATTTATTCATTTTAAACAACAAACATCGTTGAGAAAAATTATGACCAAGTGGTGAAAGTAAGTTTTTAACTTCAATCTCACCTTTGAGAAAAGTTATGAGTGAAAGAAAGTTTTTAACTTCAACCTCACCTTTCCACATATGTGATGCCATTTTTAATGAACATGATTTCGGATGTGTTCACTTAACAATAATTAACCAATATAACCCTGGATTAAACATTTCTTGTACTTAACCAATATGACCCCATTAAGCATTTCTTGCTAAATGTATAATGAATGAGTTCATTTGATTTATCTAAGAATATCATTTTCAAATATCATATCCATTTGAGTGCGTACAATCATATGTGATCAAAGAAGAAGACAATTATTTTAACACCATTTATATTAAATAATTAGACAAATAAATAAAACATCAAATAGATAATTAGTTTGTCTAGTTGAATATATAAGAATTTAGTTATCTCATTAAGATAACTTGAGAGTACCATGCATTTTTTAATAAAAAAAAGGCTCTGCATAGTGTTTTATCTATCAAAGATTATAAAAGTATACATTTAAGTATATATTTGCAATTTGAAATTCACTCTTATGTAAATCTAGTCAATAGCATACATATTGTTCGACAACACAGGCATTTCAACAGAGGACGAACACCTTCAGTAATCACTCACATAATCAGATCAAAAATCAACACACCGATGTTTTCACGTGGTAAAACTTCTATGGGGAAACATCCACGGTCCCAGCCAACGCAGCCACTTGGAGCAGTTTATTAATGCAAAGAAAAAGATTACAGAGAGATTTTACAAGAGAGTTTCTCACAATCGATCATCGAAAAATGACCCTCCATGCTCTTTAAATAGAGAT
>WSFP011376243.1:0-30362 GCA_009831015.1 Picea engelmannii
GAGCTTCCGGAGAAACCTATATGAAAAACTAGGTTATGCACTCTCTATCTCAGACACCTATGTTTGTTTAGTCTCCTTGGAGAAATTTACTCTCCAACCTATGCCAAGGCCCTAGCCTAAACTTGTTTGTTTACTCTAGAAAAATGAAAGTTTTCTAATAAATTTTAGTTATGCATTCATTTTAATAGGGTTCTTTTAGTCAAAAGGGGTGTGGATGAAACTTTGGTGATGTTTAGACCGACTCTAAAATAAATGCAATATAAAAACACAAAAGCAATTTCTTCAAATGAAAATGGATGCAACAACGCTTATGAAGAAAATTCTTTTCTTTTTCAGATGAAAACAAAAGTTTGAGTGCAAGATTTAGAACACCTCGAGATGAAAATGCATACAAGAATGAAAAACTTGTACTATTGGATTATTTTCGTTTTTTATTGAAAAGGATACCACTACCAAAGCATAATGAAAATACTTAAATGATAAGTAACTACCTCTTTTCTTGCAAATATGGAAAGGAAGAGTTCAATAAATGACAAGCAAACAAACATGAATATTTTTTTTTATCTTTCTTCATTTACAAAAGAAAAAATAAGCACATGAATGCAAATATATATATTTTCTTTTTGAAACAAGGCAGAAAGCAGGAAAAAAGACAAAAAACATTCATCCAAGACACCACTAGAAAGACAATGATTTTGGATATGAAGACAAACAAGGCTATTCTTTTAGTGTACCTAACAAACCTTATACTAAACAGTCTAAGAAAAGCTTTTAATATTCTCTATACATCAAACATTCAGAACTTAACAAAGAGAAACCAAATAGAGACTTGGGATAGTCCAAGTGGCTGATCAAACCAAGCATTCAACCCAGAAAGGAAGAGAAATTTAAAAATTTTCAACTTCACACAGTTTTGCGACTGTTACTAGTGCAACTCAGAGACATCCACGACCTGTAGAGATGCAACTTGTTGATGTACATGGGAAATAGGGATGCAATGCATAGATGGAAGGGTAAGGTCAGAGAATAAAAAAGGCCACGCAGAAGCAAAGGGCTTCAGGACTTGGCAACAGGTTTTGTGAGGCGAAAAGACTCTATGAAAGACTCAGAAACTAACAGAAAAGGACAAAGCAAGGAAGCAAGACACCTCAACCAAACTGACCCAACTAGGAGTTTCCCTAGTGGAGTCACCAATTCTGATTAAGGGATTTCTCCCCTATGATCTTCGGTCATCACTAACTGAAAGAGATAACAATGCCCCCTCAGTGACAAGCACAAAAACACTAAGGAAAAGAACTACTTAAATTAGGAGAAAGTAGGGATAGAGGGGTGAAAATAAAATGCACCTTATTCTCCTGTTTGATGTCGATCCCCGCTCCAATTCATTGAAGAGATACTGATCTTTTGCTGGAATAAGCTTGCAAGATGGATACAAAAACTAGGGCTGCAAAGAAAGTAGTTATGCAATCAAAAGCATGTTCATTAAATTATATTTAATATTCAAAGGAAGCATAAGTATAAACATACATTGAAAACAAAATATAGAGGAAAATAAAATATTTTTTTATCATCAAGTGGAAAAGGTAAGTTACAACCTTGTCCAGCCTTAGGAACCATCTTGAAGCCAACTATCTGGGTTCCTCCAGGAATCCTCAAGCATCAACTCAACTAATATAATATTCTCTCAATGAATCAGATAGGGATAAGGAGACACCCTATAGCCACATAAAATGAGAGAAAAGTTCTGGAAAACTGATTTTCCATACTAAAGGGGATGTTACTCAAATAATTATAGGGAAAGGAGGCTTGTTAGATGCTGGTAGCATAAATTTTCACCAAGGAACTTGTGTATCCTCCTTAACCGTCCATGGTTTTTTAATATCTTCCCAAAGAGGTTTATGGAGTTAAATTCCATTTTGTACAGGAAATGGTCATTGGGAAACAAGCCCAACCGAAAAACCCACCCAAAAACACGGGATTATTTTGTTTTTCACCAAAATTGAGGGCATCCATGGGTTGCAATGAGGAAATTTGTGGATGTCCATGTCTT
This sequence comes from Picea engelmannii, assembly GCA_009831015.1. Lineage (NCBI taxonomy): Eukaryota > Viridiplantae > Streptophyta > Pinopsida > Pinales > Pinaceae > Picea > Picea engelmannii. The sequence goes on from WSFP011376243.1 coordinate 2,051, forward strand.
TCGCTAGGAAAACCCGCAAATATGCTCTTAGGGCATTTTTTTTAGGTTGTTTTTTAGAGGACCTTTAGGGAAAAGTTTAGAACGCATTGGGAAAGGGTTAGGCCATGGCACAAATGCATAAGTGTGGCATTTTTTTCTTTAACAATAGGGAGTCTGCAGAGGGTGTCCACTTAGCAGGAATGCAAAGGATGATTTACTGAGAAACGGTTATAGGTCCAAGGGGATATTGGATCTTATCCATTCATATGTGAGTGGGTCGATGTTAGTAGCATCAATATAGGGATCGTCATACTATGTGACATTTATTGATGATTTTTCTAGGAAAACTTGGATCTTCTTTATGAAGGACAAGGATGAGGTCTTCCGTTGGTTTTAGGATTTCAGATCTTAGGTGAAGAACTAGACAAGGATTTTTTCAAGGAGGCAGGGATCAAGAGGGAGCTGACAGTCTCACACAACGCTCAACAAAATGGGGTTGTAGAGAGAAAGAAATGGTCCATCATCGTTTTTTCCAGGACTATGATACATGACTAGGAGTTTCCTATGTTTCTTTGGGAAGAGGAATGTAACACAACAATATATTTCTAGGACAAGAGTCCTCACAGGATATTCGGGGACAATAGTCCAAAGAAGGAATTCTTTGGAGAGAAGCCAAAGATAGGTCATTTGAGGATATTTGATTGTCTAATATTCATCCATGTGCTTGTAGAGAAGGGGAAAAATATGGATCCTTCAGGATAGTAGGGTATATTTCTAGGGTACAGTGAGACCTCAAAGACTTATAAGATCTTCATTCTAGCATAGAGGAAGAAAATTGTGAGAAGATATTTTAATTTTGAGAAAATTTGGCATCTAGGAGATCTCAGGAGTCATCAATAGTGACAGAGGACAAGGATAAGTAGGCTTCGAAAGATGAGAAACAATCAACAATTTAGAATTCAGGTGGGGAGGAGGATGTATCCCCTTAAATTCATGTCAGGAAACCCAGGTGGCTATTGTAGACATTGAGGGATGTTGGTGAGGCTCCTAGGAGTGTGGTTAGAGAGCGCATTCATATGAAGAATTTTTTGAACTATATGGAACTTATGAGTAGCATCATTGATGTTGAGCCTTCCGGTTTTGAGGAAGAAAAATATCAGTAGGTATGGCGGAATGCCATGGTGGAGGAGTAAACCTCTATTAAGAGGAATGATGTTTGGGACATAGTGCCAATACTAAAGGGGAAGTCAGTAGCTAGTTCTAGGTGGCTCTACAAGATCAAGCATGTTGTAGATGGTAGCATCGAGAATTTCAATGCAAGGTTTGTGGCGAGAGGGTTCTACTAGAAAGAGGGAGTGGAATATGAGGATACATTTTCTCCAATCACCAGGTATGCTTGTATTCAAGCTATTATTTCTATTGCTTCAGTTATTAGGTTGAGGATACATCATATGCATGTGAAAACAAGTTTACTCAATGAGATCATTGAGGAGGAAGTATACATAGAGAAACCTCAGGGATTTGAGGTACATGGGAGGGATTCTCATGTTTGTGGGCTTAAGAAAGCCTTAAGTGGACTCAAATAGGAACCCAGGGCATGGTATTCCAGTATTTATGGATACTTTCAAAGTATGGGATTTACCAAGACTGAGGCATATCCTAAATTTCACTTCATACTTGTTGGGGAAAATCCATTTAGCCTGGTTATGTATGTTGATGTTTTGTTTCTCACAAGTGAAGAGGATCTTATTGCAGGTGAAAAGAAGAATTGGATTGTGAGTTTTAGATGAAGGATATTGGCTTAATGAATTATTTTTTGAGGTTATAGGTTTGACAAGCATCGAGAGAGATCTTCCTTGGACATGGGAAGTACACAATTGAGATCTTGACGAGATTCAGGATGGAGGAATGTAGACCTATGGCTACAGATGTGGTTAGAAATCTTAAGAAGATTGTCACTTCAGATTCAAAGTTGGTGGATACCAGGATATATAGGAAGTTGATAGGGTCCTTGATGTATTTGGTCAATACCGAGACATATATATGTTTTGTTTTGAACACCTTGAGGTAGTTCATGGTGGACCTAATGCAAGTACATTGGATCGCAACGAAGCATGTGATCAAGTACTTTAGAGGTATAGTGGAGTATGGATTGAGGTATATTGTAGGAGATGGAGTGGAGTTGTAGGAATATATAGACTCAGATTGGGTAGGGAGTGCAGTAGACAGAAAGAGAACCTCGAGGTGTTGCTTCAACTTGGTACCAACAATGATTACTTAGTTCAGCAGGAAACAAAATTTTGTATTACTCAGTTCAGCAGGAAACAAAATTTTGTATTACTCAGTTCAGCAGAGGCAAAGTATATGGAAGCAAGTATGGCTAGTTGTGATGCCATTTGGATTCACAAATTTCCTACTTGCTTCAAAAATTGACTACAAGTTTATTTGATCAAGAGTTGGAGCCTATGGTGATATACTGCGATAATCAAAGTTGTATCAAAATCTTATAGAATCCAATATTCCATGATAGGTCCAAGCATAGTGAGATCAAATAACACTTCATTCGAGATAACATCTAGAAGGAACTTGTAAATCTTCAGTATATTTCCACAAAAGAGTAGGTTGCATATATTCTAACCAAACCCATAATTAAAGGGAAGTTTGTGTTCTTCATAGACAAACTTGTATTGGTGCATAATAACTTCCTTGCTAAGAGGGAGTGTTTATGCATGGTATCATTGGATAGGTACTTCTGCACAGGTCTATGTGTCTAAATGTGTGGAAATCATCCAAAGACTTCTATCCTTGACTTTACTTTAATTAAATGAATTATTAAAGTAAAGTGATTTTATTAATTAATTTTGTTATTTAAGGAAATGTTAAAATTTATCATTTAATATTATCCATTGATCTCAAGTGAGGTGAGAAGTAATCTAAATCATAAATAACTTTGGAGATTAGGGTTAGGTTATAACTCAATCTTATAAAATCAAGGCTAGGGTAAAGGCAAAGACACTTGATAGGACTTGATACTTGTGTTGAGAGAGTCGACACAGAGAGGTTTGGATCATGAAGGACTATGTTTCAAGGAGATATTGGATAGGTGGAGAAGGATTTTCATCTAGAGATCCGTTCAAGGAGAAGAGAGAATAGAGGCAGCCACACGTGAGTTTCACCAGATCGAAGCCAAAGGTAAGTGTTGAGATATATGGAGTCTATTGTACAATATTTATGTGTGTGTACATGGGGCGTGTACATGGGATTCATGAACGCAGACACATATATGTGGGTGTGCATAAGGAAAGGTGTGTACACCTCAAAACGCATGTTATATCTAGGTCATACAATAGAGCATACTTTGTTGGGTTTTTCTGTAGTTATATTTCTCTCAGTGGGCCATTATCCCTGTTACAGGAGCCCTGAATTTATCATAATAATATCATTCTCAGCACTAGTTTCCCATATAGTGTTTTTCTAGGGGTATCTATCCAAAAATATTGGTGTTTATGTGTGCATGATTTGGTTTCTAGTTTTTCTTATGGTATCTTTATTTGAGTTGAATATTCAAGTAGTGTATTTTTGTTTTGTGGGATACTAATATGATTTGCAGTAAGGAAATCACTAGATAAAAAGACACCTATGTGTTGAAGTAAGGGTTTTTCAACGAATGAGGTGTAGAGTAGAGGTAATGACATAGGATATGGTGAAGAGCTCGTTTGGAGAGGGGAGGAGACTTTATCAAACGTGAATGGTACTGAATGGTTGTAGGTAGGAAACTCTTTGGGATCCCTCACAATAAATGATGAGAGAAGATGGAGGTAACCCCTCTTTGAACCACCCCCCTTCCACATTTTTAACCAAGAAGACATACAAACAGATAACATTGTGATAGGATCACAGGAAGAAATAGTATTAGAATAAAGAAGATAGGATATAAGGGAAGAAGGAAGAGTCAACAATACTTCACAAGGATGAGTATCAATACCAATATCACCAACAACTAGAAGTCAGTCGAGAGGACATAGTCCTAGATTGAGAATGGTGAATCAAGATACAACACTTAGGCTACCCATGTTCCATGGGATGGGAAAGGATGATGCATAGTAGCAATGGTTCACGTGTGAGATTATATGGTCGGTGAAGATGATCACATATGAAGAATCCAAGATTGCATAGATAGAGACCAGTTTTAGAGATAGAGATATGACATGGTACATGAAGTACAAGGCAACTATACCAATGGGACACAAGATGTCCTTGATAGAAATTAATAGAGATATACTTAGGAAGTTTCAGAATCCTAATTCAAAATCGCAGTGCATTACTGAAATCAAAGAAATCAAGCAACAAATTGGAGAGATAGTGTGGGATTATGACCAACGGTTCAAGATATTATTAGATAGGATGGCATTCCATATATATAATGTTCAACACAAGGAGTGGTTCATTGTGGGACTACTCCCCCAAACATGATTTCTGCTCACCCAACAAAAGGTGTCAACTCAGGTAGAGGTGGTGGATATTGCGATGCACCTAGAAGCCATTCTAGGAGGTGGATAGACATTGGTAGGATTGGCACAAGTGCAGTCCTAGATTGAAAATTTAACAATGTAGTTGCAATATATGGTAAAGACAAAAGTCATGCATGAGCACGTATGGTATACCACATGCTAGTTGAAAGGTCATTGCAGGGATGCATGTACCATGTTGATAAATTACTTGGTGAAAGGTGCTCTGAATCCATTTCCAATTGGGACTCAAACCAAATGGTGCGAGATTTCTAGACAATTGGGACATATCCCTCCCTACTGCCGAACACTGGAAAAATACCAAACGACTCATCATACTCTATTTTTTGAGTTCTGTAAATCTATGGAGCACGGTGTGAACAACTCTCGGTCACTTCAATTGTTGCAGGACAACACTCATGATGCCTTCTAGGCTCAAGAAGAGTAGAAAGGTGGTGACCATAGATATGCATAAAAAGGTGGCTACCAAGGAGGTCCTAGATGTGGATATAGATGAGATAAAGGATGAGGATATGGAAAAGGGGGAGGAATACCACCCAACTATTTCAATTGTGGTGAGTTAGGCCACATTTTAAGATTTTGTACCAAGCCACACGATATTTGTGGCTACTTCTATAGTACTGAGCATGCCATGGATGATTTTCCTTACTTGTTGAAGAAATCATAGGAGAATAAGGAACACTATAACATGGTAACCACGGAGCTGCATAGGAACCAAAAGAATGATGAGGAAGATGATGTGTGGTCCATAACCCAGGGAGGAGCTAAAATGGCGATGGACTTAAAGTGTATAAAAAGCTCAAGCCAGGGAATAGAAGGGGAGATTAGAAAAGTGGTGCAATCCCCTCCCAAGTTTGACACCGCACAAAAGAAGCATTTTATTTGTGACATGTAGAGGGCTCTCGAGGAGGAGAGACAACATGAAGAGCTACAACGTGCCACACAAATATCGATCAAGGAAGCCCAAGCCCATGAATAATTACAACATGCCACACAATAGTCTTTGGAGGAAGGTCATTTGCGCAAAGAGATATAGTATGAAACCAAGAGGTCATTGGAGGAAGCCCATAGATGGGAAGAAGTGTGACAGGTCAAACATAAGGCAATAGAGGAGAATGTAAGAGAAAATATGAGGTGCACAACATGTGAAGAGGTACTATGTGACATTAATCATGAAGGACAAGAATAAGACCAAGTAAGTAAATTATTCTGCTATTGTTTGAAGTTGCTAGGTGATCCCGATGCTGTAAAAAAGTTGACACACATGTTAGCAAGTTGTATGGGGGAACAAGGAACAATTGTATCCATATCCGCCCCACTACTAGAAAGGGATGTGCGTTAGGTCAGCAAGAAAAGGAGCATAGGAAGAGAGTTCAAGATGACAACTAAAATCAAAAGCTATGATATAGATGGAGTCATGTTGGATATAGGATCTGATGTGAACATCTTGCTAAAGGAATCATTGGAGTGGATTGGTAGATTGAACTTGGTGTGGCACCCCATTCAATTTAAGTTGGCTAATTAGTACATAATCTATTCTATAGGCTGGATGGAACAAGTTGAAGTGAACATTGAAGGGGTTAAGAGTAAGGTATATTTTGAGGTGACTGAGATCATGGATGTCTCAAATCCCTACCCTGCACCACTTGGTATTGAATGTGAATTTAAAACATTGTTGTGTTGAATTTGAAGAAAATGCATACATATTTTGAGATGGATAATTTGTGTGTGATTGCACCATTATATTCAAATTAAGGTGACATATTTTACATCCTTAATTTCCATCCTACAGGGCTAGAAGGGAATCCAACAATAGTTGATATCCAAGACACATCTCTTTCTTGATATTTAGGGTCTTTTTGAGAGTCGTCACTAGACACATAGATTACATCAAGCGACTATAGTTTTTGGAAACCTATAATGCAACATGTGACTATCTGTCAAAATTTATAGATTCGACAAGTTACGAAGAGCCAAATGATGGGTGAGTTGTATATTCATGGCATGCACCTAGAAAGTCACATCATTACAGTTTCTATTAGGTTCTAGAAGATCTATAATATCTCCCATGCCTCTTCCAAGGATCTATATAATGAAGGTTAGTCTTGAGCTTGAGGAGGAGGAATCAATTGCAAAGTTATGTTGTCCATTTGCAAAGGGGATTTTCCTGGTCATAATAGCTAGGATACACAAGGACAACCTTCAAAGATAAGGTACGCTAATATATCCTCTCTTGGAATAATAGAAATTGTTTATGTTATATATAGGATGACCAAAGAAATCTAGCTCCTTTTTTTTAGGATAAATAGGAAGATCCTAGGGAGATATTGTCATACATCTTGTGATATCCCTGTGATATTTTGTCCCATTACAGAACTGGTGACTCCAATGGGGAAGGATATTTTGATTCTTCTCTAGAATCCCTTTCTTGAATACCCTCTATTTTATTCTTGTGATTCATTTTCTCTTTCCTATATTCTTCCAAAGGTATATATCTCTTAGATATGTTAGATTTGATACAAATACGACAGATATGACATATCTGGAGCAGATCATTTTATTAAAAAACAAAAACAATATGCATAGTCTCTTATTGCATTATAGGGGTCAAACGAATATAGTCTCCTATTGAACCACTTGTGTCGCGTGACGATCCCATTAAATTGGGAAAATTGCAGAGTTTACCAAACTTCTAAGATCATATCTGAACTATCTGGTCCCATAGGTATCTTTGGGTCTATTTTGTGAAATATTTACCTATGTTTGAGTTTTCTGCTCACATAATTTATCTTCATTTGTTGTTTGGAGTTCCATTGTGTGATTGGTTTTAGATTGCTTGGATAGGCTTGTTTGTTTTCTAGTGATCTCGTTAAGTTGGGAAGTCAACCCAATAGATCTGGAAGGATCTGAGTAGATCTGGTAGTGTGTGATACACATTTCATTAGTTTTCCCTTTTTTAAGTGTTATTGATTCCTAGATCTAGCGTTTGAAGTGAGTTTTGGGTGAGATATTTGTAGTGATATTGGACTTGGTTGTTTAGCATCATTTCTCATTTCCTACTTCCCTCTGCTTGTTTTTTGTTGGTTTCCATTTTCATTTAGATTCTTTCTTAGTCTAATAAAATTTTCGCATTGTATTTGGAAAAGGAACCAAAAAAAAAAACTTATTTGCATACTTCCATGCTTTTGAATATTAGAATCATAGTGCATTGTGAGAGTGTTTGGAATCCATTTTGGAAAATATTGGTATGAATTGTTTGTAATGTTTCTTAGTGTGTGAGGTTGTGTTTCTAAAGTTACAAAGAAAAGGAAAAAGTCTCTCTCCCTCCCATAGCTAGAGTTCATCAAAGTGAACGAATTTCATTGTCATTTTTGCATTTGCTTGGTTGGGTTAAGAGTCATAACATCACCAAAGTTTCATCTATCTCCATTTGACTTAAAAAATAGCCATTAAAAATAATTGTGTAATTTAAAATTCATTAGACATTTTTATTTTTTAGTAAACCAACATTAGATAGGCTTAGGGCCTTGGAATAGGATTGGAGAGTGAACTCTCCAAGGCTACACAAATGAAACTTAGGAGGAATTAAAGAGTGATAAATCCATTCTTGCAACTAGTGTGTTGGGAAGATCCTATAACACATGATTAAAGCATGAGGTTTCATCAGGGAAAGGAGGGAGATTTCCCCTCTCTTCTTGTTTTGGTGTTTGCGGTATCACTTATATTTCTACGTATATGAGGGTTTCATTGGTGTCATTCATTCGAAGATTCGATATTTTATACCCTGCCCTTACATGTGATCGGACCTATAACTATTTACCTGGTGATTGATTGTGAGGTGGTAGCCTTAGTAACCTTTCCTAGGGAGCTAGAGAGGTGACTACAAGTGGGATGTGCTTGTTGCACCTGGGGTAGTCATTCGTTCATGGTATCATTTCCCTCAGAGGGTGGAAACCTTAATAAAGGGTGCTTGGATCGGTTAGGGATATTTCGTGTTGATCATCGTAAATTCTCCTCATACCTTCGCTAGCCAATCTTGTGGGGACTTCATCTCCCGTAGAGAGTTGGTTTTCATATGGCCCCTGAGACATTGGTTTTCTTGTTTTTTCCTTAGATTTAGTAAGGGTTTGCTCTTTGATTCAAAGTCTAGGTCAACCTTAGGTTTAATTTTGTTTTGGTTTTAACATAATATTTTCATCGTGGTTGAATCACCACACTGGTCCCATTAGTTATGGGGACTTGAGCCAATAACGAAGGTGCAACCATCTCTCAAGCGACACGATATAGGTGACCAAAAATTCGAAGGGCCTCAACTTTAGTTTGATGAGATTGACTTCATCCAAGTAGAAGTGGTAGACAAATGTCCTCCACCAAATTTTAACCCTCCTTTCCCTGAGCCAGACACACCCATATTGATCTAAGTAAGGTAGATCTTTAGTGAGACTTTTTATTTTTTCAACACCCCTATAATCAAGCCCATCCTCAAGTGGGATTGGGGGCATCCCAATGATTTTCACATTACCTTCCCTTAGCACCATTGGACCTACACCGTCCATAACCTTTTATACAGGTCCCTCGATATGGGGGACACCAGTTGTGTCATATTTTCCATCTGTTAGTTTACCTAGCATTTATACACCCATCATGTCTATATCCATGCTCACCTTTGTATATTATTCTGGTGGGTGGTCGAGCCTTATTTTCATAATAGGGGGTGGAATTCCTTCCACCTACACCATTTCTTCGAGTGACATGGTATTGTGAGGTGTAGATGGAACATTCCTAGTGGTTTTGGGTTTATACTTGGTCAGGCTGGGGGCACTAATACATCAAGAGGATTCAACTTCCCATGGGTTTCCACACCCTTCCCTGCGGGAACATCCCTAGGGGGAAACTTTTCACCATGGAGAGGTTTTCCCTTCAATACTTCCAGTTCGGGGGGGTTCTTCCCTAGGACTAATTTTGGGAACATTTTGCTTGTAGGGTCTATACATATCCCCGAGGAAAATCCCCATAGCAGAACATCTACTATGGGAAGTAGTCATTCTCCTGAAAGTGTCACCATCCCTAGGGGAGCTCACTATTCAGGAACACCTCATCTCTCCAGTAGCACAAACATAGGAGGACCACAAGGTTCATCTGGGATAAAAGACACTATGTCTCCCTCCCAATATTCATTTTTGTTGTTTCCTTTCCTAGCATAATTAGACTTAGTTGATTTGTCACGGTTGAAAAATGACCCTATTGTGCATGAACCTCCATGGCTTGTAATGCCTGCAAATTTACCTTTCAACATCCCAAAATTTGACAGAAAGTCGGGAGAAGAACCCTCCACACACTTTATGATGTATCACCTATGCTTCTCATCCAATTCCTTAATATATGATAGTCAACGACTGCATCTTTTCCATATATCCCTAGCCGAATTTTATGCAAAATGGTACATTGAATTAAAAGGAAGTTCCATCAAAAGATTCAACGACCTGGAAATGGAGTTCTTAATGCAATACCAATTTCCCATATGATACGAGATAGGAACATAGCTCTTCACTTCACCATGTCAAGATAATGCCACTCACATTTATGATCATATACATACCTGGAGAAGAAGACATAGGATGATTAAGACCTAGATTTAGGACAAACTTCTAATGGAGTGGTTCACAAAGTCTCTCCAACCACCCATTGCTCAAGACATAGCTATGTCTAGGGTGGCCACTAAGGAGTAGGTCATTCTATGTTCCCAACACTTAGATTTGATTTGTCACAGTTGGGTACACTTTATGACATCATCCCAAATGCTCCTAGGTCGTTGATAGATCCATGGAAGCCAACCGTGGGACCCCATTCCAATGGTGTGGTTGGTTCTATATTTGAGGTAGATCCTAGGGAGATATTTCCATCGCTCCATGTGATAAATCTAGTTATTTATGTCTAGGATCAATAGGTATATCCTAGGGAGATATTTCCATCCATCTTTTGAAATCCTTATGAGATTTTTTCCCATTACAACAGATATAATGAGCTTATGAATGAGGATGCGAAGATCTCCTTTATTTAAAATATCTATCAAATCACAGGGCATATAGAAGATTAAATCAACCCATAGCATATGGGGAGCTTAAATGGAGAACTGTGAAGTCATATGATACTAATTGAGAAGATTTTATGGAAAGATGGAATAATAAGTTATATGAGATCCTAACTAGGAGATGCACATGAATTACCACTATGGCGTGCAAAGTTGGGTCTAGACCATACCCTTCGTATCGATTTGAAGGAACAAATTCGGTGGATATAGTCATTTCCCAAATGCAACAAGTTCCTTTAACCCACCAGATATAATCCCTCGACACAATGATGGAAAAAATACCCGTGCAATGGTGGGAGACACATTGTGAACATCTACACGAATGTGAAAAAGTAGTGGACTCAATGAAGGAAAGGTTCAAGCCAGGGGTTGACATCCAAAAATATGTGTGTTCTTGCGAGAGGCCCTAGCTGGAAAAGAAGAGTCCAAATGTGAAACAAATCCATTTTCAAACCAAATGCACTATGCCAATAGGAATTTCCATATTTCGTGTTCCTTTTCTTATAATCGATCCAGTGGATGGGCAGCGCAAGCATGAGGTTGAACCTAGGTCAGGATTGGGTGGCCAATAGATTACCCCATGCCCAACTATGACTATTGAATATCCTCCATCACGAGGACCAAGAAACTGCATCTAGGTAAAGAAACATCACAACCCACTAGGGGTCGAGACAACATGTTAACATATTGGGTGTAGATGTCAAGGTGTGCAGTAACCATGCACGGTGCTCCAGAAGAATAAGAATTTGTGCATGTGTAGAGTAGTCAACATCACATTAAAGATTAGGTTGTGTAGACACTTTTTTTTAATAAAGGAAGACATGATAGGTCATACTATCACAAATATTTAATGCATTTTAGGGAAAATCAAGGTGTAAATGCACTCGTTCACTGCATAATTTTTCTAATTTGGAAAGCATGGAAATTTAATTATTGACAGGATGAAAGGATGGCATGGAGGGTGCGAATAAACAATATGGAAATCTTAGGTGACTTCGACGGTAGGATTTAAGGTGGTTACTGAATGAATGACAACGAGGACCTGGAGGTAAATAGAAACCAAGGTAGTAAGACAACCCCACGACATGGGACATTTATATTAGGGTACATCCATGATGGGTGACTGTTTTGAATAAATGACAACTCAGGAACCTCTCATCAAATGTCTACTTAACCGACCATATTCAGTCTCCATGGTTTGCACTTTTCAACCAAATCTAGAAGGAGAATAGGATTTGAGCCGATGAGAAAAGTCCCTAGTTACCAACTAGGAAAGTCCAACCGTTTTATTGAAGAAATTAAACACAAAACATAGACCAAGACAAGAAGTTTAGTGGAAAAATCCTCAAGCCATAATCTCTCTTATTGTATACATTTCAATGATACATTATATAATGCAATAATAAAACCACCTCAATTGTTCTCACATCAACACCTCATTGGGAGATAAGGTAGGAAGAGGCAAAATAGGAATCTAGAAACACACTTAGGATAAAAACTATATCTTTAAATGTGAAATACATAGGTGGTGTTCTAGGACTTCATGATTTTATACGAGTAAGAGGATAACATTGCCCCCCTCAATTATAACTCCGAACAATAATACTGACAAAGAAGGTGCATAAACTGGTACCAACTCCATGTCTTCATGCTGGAAATCTTGAGTTGAGTCCCAATGAAGAATTGTTTGAAAAACCGCCTGAAACCTATGGAAAATATGACTATGTAATCATGTGAGCCAAAATTCCTGTAATTTGTTCACTGATGTGAACTCTAATATGATGAGAGAGAATCAAGAGAAGTGAATCAAGTGCAAGTTTGACACTTCCCTAAAAATGCTTGACAACTCAATCAAATCAAAGTTGCAATGCAAAAGGACCCATCTATCCTCTGTTAGGTCGAATGATTATCCAAGTGAACAAACTTTCTACATCATTGCTCTCAAAATCAACATCCCAATAATGTATCCTATGTATGATTCGATTGCAATTCATTGAACCATAATTCTCCCAAATTTTTCCATCTACAGACCACATTTGCCCATCTAGAAAATTTATTTTGTTGTTGTCAAAAGTTTCGGTTAGACAACCATCTTCAATTCCATCATCAATTTCCCCCTTTACCAACTAAAAGGAGAGACCACAAGTGATTTCATGAACCATCTTGCCTTGATTTTTAACTCCCCCCTTAAGGTGCATGAGAGTTTTGTTTTGTTGCAAGACAAGTCTTTACTCGAGTTTGAATTCTTCAGTAATACTGAAATAATCACTTGGTTGTTGACGAACACTACCAAGGGTCGATCCAATCATGATGAATCTTCAATCTTGCAGGTTTGTCCCTCTTGGAACATTTATCTAATGCATCATTATTCTTTCCACAATTATGACAAGGATGGAGATCAAAACATGTGAGCAACTTGATTGTAATGTTGGCATTTAGAATTTTGATGTTGAACTCGAACATGTGAAGTTGAGACTTCTTGAAGGAATCCAACACTTTGGAACTGGATTGGTCTGGAATAATTAGGAATATGAAAGGTAACTTCCTTGGCATATCCAAGTCTTGGTCTATGTGTGTTGTTCTTGATTCATTCCCAATGTTTGGTGATGGGATTGGAAAGAGTATTTTGAATGTGTTTCTTTGACATTTGTGAAAGTTGATTTGTTGCATGTTCCTCCATCATTGAAAGGTTTTTTCACTAAACTCAAAATAAAACTCTTGAAATGTAGGTTCATGAATAGCTTCGTCTTTATCTAGATCTGTAGTTGTCTTGCCAAGTTGCTCATGCAGTGAATGTTGATCTATATCATCATCATCGAAAAGATGGTTGTTCTGAACAAAAACTAGTTCAAAACTCTTCACTGACTGTTGATTTTTACATCTATCAACTCATCATTCAATAGATGGGCTTGATATTGAAGAAGTCTAACTTTAGTTTACATCACTTGCAAACAAGCTAAATTGATTGAAGATTGGATTTGTTCAGTATCACTATGTTGTCTTCAACAATGATTATTAGAGTGTTCAATAGCTCTAACAACTCTAGACTTCATTCCATTTGAACTTTCTCACTTGCATTTTACATTCACTTGAACTTTGCGCTCGCTTGACCTTTCTTGCTTGAACTTTTCTTTCTTAAATTCACTCTCTTGAACTTGTCATGCTGACACTTGAATTTGTTTCTAGAAAGTCACTTGCTTGTACTTCATGCTCGCTTGAACTCTTGAAGTCGCTCACTTGAAATCCATGCTCACTTGAACTTCAAGCTTGCTTACAATATTTTTCTCACTTGCACTTAATGCTCACTTGTACTAGTTTGAGTAACTTGCTCCCTTGATTTTTCTTCAACAACTTGCGATTTTTAAGTTGATTACATTGACCTTGTTATTATATTTCAGGTAGGTCCTTTTACAGCAAGTTGTCGATTTAATGACAAATTTAAAGATGTCTTCTCTGACTTTGTCAAGCATTCAACCCTATCAATTTTGACTCAGGAATTCAGCCATGCCAAATTTCAATAACTCTCCCATGCCAAATTTCAATAACTCTCTTCAATATACAATAATTCAATCTTGGGTGTCAAGTTCAACTGAGAATGCACCCAAAAATTACAATTCAACTCAAATTAAGTTTGATACTAACACTTGCAAAACTGATATTGATTTAGAAGTTGAATTGATGTAAACTAGATTGAATGTTGATGTATATTTTTCGTTAAAAACTGATGTGTTCGACAACCTATAAACTTGAATGTTCTTCACTACTATTTGATTGTAGGTGCTTGATTGCATATGCTTGATTCCATTAATTATGTGAGCTTGCATTTCGTTAACTTGTTATGTACTTAATATGTGATGCACTATAATTATGTCTATGTCAAAACTAGACATTAAACATCAAATCATTCAATAAAATAACCATCAACACACTACACAAGGTATACCTAAAATCCTTTTATACTAATTTCAAACTTATCTAGAATACATCAACTACAAAATAAATATTTTTATTAAAATTTTGATACACAATCAATCAAGATTTCAAGTCACTTTTCTTGGCCTTCTTTGAAGCCTTCCACAAAATTCCTCGCTGCTCTTTGACATAAATCTTTCAAATTTCATTAAATTAAAAAATTACATTACTTTATCTTCTTAGGACTCAATGAAAACTATTATTTATGCCAAAAACTAAAAACTAAATATATTTAGTTTAATTTTGGCATTCAAACTTGTATTTTTTTTTTAATAAGAAAAAATGAAGTGAAGACCTAATTTGAGGTTAAGCAACCAAATGAGGCGAGTTGAATGCATGGAGATGCTACTTGTTAGCGCTAGGGTTTCCACCAGCTCGTTTGCACAGGATACTACGTAGAAGAAGGCCGCTCCTTATTCGATGCTAAAGGGCGCGCGATCTGATGCTAAAGAGAGTTATTGAAATTTAGATGTTGATTCGACTTCTGTTCAAGGACATAGAAAGTGTCGAGGCAAGTCGATCTGAAGATTTTACTGCATATTCCACGAATTTCAAGCCGCATCCGCGTGGTTTCCTGCAAGAATTATCATATCCTTACACAGATATGATAATGGCGGATGGTATCAGATCAAGTACTCATATATCCATGGTAGCGGAGGCATAACATTTTAGCCTGGCCAAATTTTGTGAGCAACTCAAAGGCTACCCCTGAGCGCTACAATATTGCTCCAAAAACACTTCTACACAGCCACATAATTGTGGCTGATCAACGCCGAAAAGTTGATAAGATGAAAAGAATCCTTAAAAAATATATTAAATTTTATTATTGATTAACAAATAAACTGTAAAAGAATATATTAAATTTTATTATTGATTAACAAATAAACTGTTGAGCTTCATTTATCTGGTGTTAATATTTTAATTTATGTTAATCACTTAGGTGGCAATCAGTTAGCTATCAAAGTAATTTTTAAATATGATTAAGTAAATGTAAAAAAGTAAACACATAAACGGATGTCTTTATAATAGCTAGTAAGTTAATGATTGAAATCACAGCCATTTATTTTGTGTGACTACTAAGAATATTCCAACCATATTCAATCCTGTCCATAGAAAACTTATTAAGCACTAATTATCAAAACTAGGAAAGCACATCGTCGGTGCATTGAGAGCAGAAAAGACAAGCAACAAATGAAAGTGGGGGTGTCTCTCTAAGGACCAGAAAAAGAATGCGTTGAGACTGTTAAGAAATGCAGATACACATAATAATGCAATGTGGACATCGCCCTTATTTCCAGTTTTTACGTATACATTGGATCTATCATGTCAAACACAATTTGTAATATCACAACAACAATTCTTTTAATCTAATGCGATTAAAAGCATAGAGAGATACGACCTTACTCTCTAGAATTTTGCAGCGAATCCAAAACCTTTTACCTGCTGGTTATTTATTCACGCTTTCCAAATGCAAAATCCGCCCGGCCACTCGAACCCAAGTCTTTAGAAAATGCCCCACAATGATTCGAATCCAGCTTGAAGATGAAACTTGAGTCGCATGGACTATTCCTCACTTGCACAATGATCATCTTTACACGAGCATCATCATCTTAATACAAATAATTTCATTTCCCATGGAACACTACCATGGAATTACCAGATTCTTAAGATTAAAGGAGTTTTGATACTAATTGAAGAAATTAAACATAAAAGATAGACAAGTACAAGAAGTTTGGTTGAAAAAGCTTCAAGCCATAATCTCTCTTATTGTATACATTTCAATAATACAATAATGAAGTCATCTCAATTGCTTTCACATCTACACCTTATTAGGATATAAGATAAATAGGAATCTAAAAACACACTTAAAATAAAACTACGATAGGTGGTGTTCTAAAACTTCATGATTGTATACTAGTAAGAGAATAATAGTTTTTTCATCCTAAACTGGTTTCAAGCTCTATAGTCCAACCGGTCGTTGCATAACAAGATGTCTTCCCCAAGCAAACCCCATGCACGACAGAATTCCAAAGCTATGAAAGAACATTCAGTACCAGAACTAGCAATGATGGAGTAAGTTTTAAGGGGCCAAAGTTGGGAAACGTTCCAGTGCTATGGTGTATCGACCACAACCTAAACTGGTTTCTGGAACTACATTTTGATAACTACGCATTTGTAGTCAAGCAAGCCGACGAATCAAAAAAGATAGCTATCCAGAAATGGGAGAGGCCCCTTCGACAGTCTAGTATCTTGACTTTGATCAACTACCCACATTTCAGACGAGCCCCAGTGTTTCAAGCCTATGTTCACTTCCTTCTTAGTAGGTTGCACAAAGGATTTCTATGTCTTGACCAACAATACCTAGTAGAACCTAGCAGACCATAATGCCATGCACCAAGTCTCGGGCCTCCCAATATCCGACGAAGGCCTGGCAAGTGCCATCCAGGAAAGAGAGGTTTCCCAGGAGGAAGTCTACGCCATATTTGGGATGCACAGAGGGAAGTGTGGGGTTGTGATTCCCAATATTAATAATCCAACGGTCAAATTTGCGATGCAACTGCTTGCATGCAAGCTCATGTGGAAATGATGACAGGATGAGTGCCTCATTAGTGTCATTAGTGTTGTCCTGTTCCATAGCTATTTTTAGTTTTGTGGACGTTAAAAAATACTTACTTATTATGTTGGAGGAGTTCAAATGATGTGGGCTCGATATCTATTGAACAAATTTGTGGACAACTGTCTCATGTCCAGGACTTGGGAAAATAATATCACTGCAGCTGGGTGATTTTGTTACTGGACATGGTTCTATGGAAGCCCCCTCCAAGCCACGAAGAGGATGATGATGATGGTGCACCATTGTTCACCACACCCAAATTATTAACGCTCTAGCAAAACAAAAAATAATCAATCCGGACTAAGCACAACAAATTAATGCTCTAGCAAAACAAAAAAATAATCAGTCCAGACTAAGCACAACAATATTTTTTTGGCTCTGCCAACTCGGACAAGAATGAATTTTACCTCACGCAGGTGCCTACCGAGGACCTACATAATTTTGTGTCTACAATCATAACTGAACTAGGGGATAGGCACCAGACTCTCTCAATCGGGCACATGAATAGTTATGACAACAACATGAATAGAGAATAACAGTCCATAAAAATACCCATTTATTTACAAAATATATCCAATATACATTTGTACTTCATAGTTAACCTTCTTGTTCCTTCATTGAAAATTAGGATATCAACCATAATTAATAGATGTGTCATGTTATAGATTGTTCCAATGTTCACCCCTTTGAAGCTACCATTTTTTGAAGCCTCTTTTATTAACCTACTTAACGCTTCAACAACTTAAAGGAAAATGAGGGGATAAGGGGTACCACTGTCCAAGATCCCTTCCTAGTCTAAAGAAAGGGGACACCTTTCCCATTGATTAAGATAGAAAAATATAGTAAAGTAATCCAATTGATCAATCAAACAACAAACTATAACAAAAACCCAAGTGTATAAGAATGCACCTAAGGTAAAGATATCTTACCTTATCATATTATTAGAGAAGTCCACTTTAATTACCATCAATATTTTATTCTCAACCTTGATTGAATAAAGGATTTGAGTGTCATCCTAACTCCCTCATGGGTTTGTCTTCCCTCTAAAAACTCAAATTGTTCTCTAGAAAAAAAAAAATTTCTAGTAAAACACATTTCAATCTTCTAGTAATAAAATTTGACATAATTTTTTAGATGCAGTTTCATAAGGATATTGTCTTGGAATTTTTAAAGGTTGTCGGATTGTCCTCCTTAGGAATCAATGCTATAAAGGCTGTGTTATAAGCTCTAAGAATTTTTCCAGTGATTCTTGTAGTCTCCACCACCCTTCTTAAGTATTCTTCTATGAAATAATAGTTCCTTAAAAAAAATTCCAAACAAATCCTATCTTGCCTTGAACTTTTGTCCTTTTGCAAGATCTATAAAATTTGTTGCACTTCTTCTTTTCCAACATCTTTCATTAGCTCTTGATTTTCCTCATGATTGAAAAATCTAGGAAAGGATTTTGATATCCTTATTACCTCAACAATTGTATCCTGGGAGTCCTCTTTAAAAAGGGTTGATAAGTAATCGATTTCTTCATCTACCATATCCTTGAAATTTCTTTCCCACCTACCATATTCTTTGTCAATTTTCCAAAATGAATTTGTATATTTCTTACAATTTGTATATATATGAAAAAACTTGAGGTTCTCATCACCTGCTTGTAATAATAAGGCCCTTCTCTTAAGCCTCTATTCTTTCTATTTTTCCAATAGTATGTTGCTCTTTTTATCTTTTAGGTTCTTTACCTCCATTTTTTGGTCCTCATTCAAATATCCAAACCCATCACTATTGTACATTAATTCCAAGCTTCCTCCACTTCTTTAAGGATCCTATCATATTTTTGCTTCTTATATCTTTCCCATCGAGAGGCTATCTTTTCGCTTCTTTGGTGAAATAGAATAGATGTAGATTCTCTTAAGTGTTCATCATAGGGTTTCAATCCATCTTCGATCTTGTTTACAAACTCCTCCATCTTCATCCATTCTGGGTTCAACTTGAATGGGTTGTCCAATTTCGAGTAAGTGTTACTTCCAAAACTACTATATTGTGATTAGACTTCCCTCCCAAGGCAACCCATTGTTTTATTTGAAAGAATTCATCTAGGAACCCTTTATAGATTAATAATTGATCAAGCCTCTTGGAAATTATATCCTCCTCACATATCTTGTTCCTCTAGGTGGTAGTCATATTAATTGGTTCAACATCCAACAAGCCTAATTCTTCCATTTTTCTTATAAAGTAACTTGAAACACAATCCACTTTCAATGTCAATCCCCATACTTCTAACTCTTATAGATAAAAGTTTAAGTCTCCCCCAACCACAACTAATATATTTTGAATGCATGTGATTTTGAATAACTTATCCCAGTACTCCACCTTGTCTAAATAAGGACCATATACATTAAACATAGAGATCTCTTTCCCCAAATCCAAAGAGAAAAGGGATATACCTATATTTGTAGGAAAATCCCATGAAGTGTAAGGGTATATGATTATTTTTTCCATCCAGTAATGTTATCTCTTGATCTCCTAATAGAATCTATAAAACTAAATTCCTACCCACCCATTAATTTTGAAAGTTCCCAAGTGATTTTCTCCGCACTAGTCATGATTTTCTATAGAAGGATAATAGATGGTTTAATAGTCTCTATTAGTATTTTATGACTAATTGTTTTGAGGGATTGGCCAACCATTGGGAATTCAGGGTTAGGAAAAATGATTTTAGATCCTCACAAAGGGATTTTTCTCTAAAATCCGATCTAGAGAAAGTGATTATAAGGACTTACTTGAATGTGAAAATCATTCATTATTGCCTCTAATACAATCCAAACTCAGTTCCTCGTGATGGCATGTGACCAAAGGTTGACATTCTTATTCCAATGGGGTCTTTAGGAATACTAATGGGTACCTTATTTCCCAATTCCTCCTTCTATCTTAGATTATGTGGAATTCCCATTCATTCCTCCCCAAAACCTTTTGTATGCTTCCTATGAGCCCAAATATTCCTATGAATTAGATAGTTACAATTAGCTACCAGATTCCTGTAGCTGTGGAAATTCCCACACTTGAAGGGTATACCTTCATAATCTAAGGTTAGGAGGAAAAGGTCTACTCCTCTTTTTATTACCATAGTCTCTACCAGTCCTTTACTAGTCTTCAAACCCACAAGAATCAGGGCCATTCCAAAATACCCTATGGCATGGAGAGAGAAATTGACTTCATATAAAGTGCTAAGACAATTCCCTATTTACTTAAACAATTACTCTATCCATGGGACCAAGGAAAGTCCTAGAATTCTAGCTCATACTGGGAGGATATCCACTTGATTAGACCAGGAATCAAAGTTGACGATGGACCTATGAATTGGCTCATGTTGTTAATCAAATATAACCATTGACCCCTCATGAACTATGAGTTTCTTCCATTGTTTTAGCCTTATGATTATTGAACTAACCCATTTTGTGGCCATTGATCAACAAATTATTGATTAATTACTCGCAATGGTTACTTTCAGTGGTATTTGATCAGTTGATATAGGGATATGCTTGAGTTTTCCTTGATGTCGATAAGTAGGGATTAATGGTGTATTGACTTAATATTTTTTCAAGGACATTTGATGATACCTATAGTTTTTCCATAGGTCCATGTATGCATACCTTAGACACGACTAATTTCAAAGACAAGAATTAACTCTATGAACACAATTTATTACACTATTTTCATCTCCATTTTCCAAGGTTCCAATTCCAAAAATACAATTTTCAAAAGGGGTTTTTGTGGCACATTTAAGTTTCTAGAGGATTTCTACATCACATGGATTGAAGTCAACACTTAACACTCCACTTTAGCCATATGTTGTATGATACATAAACTAATTATTCCAAATTCATTGAGCATGTTTCCTGCTTTCCAACAACGAATCATGTTCTTGCAGCCAAAGATCAAAAGGGGAGAGATCTAATAAAAGATACCACAAATTTAAGAACCCAACAATCAAGTAAGAAAAAACCAATAAGGGAATCAACAAAGATACCACGAATTTAATGCTACAATCATGTGGGGAAGAGATTCAAGGATGAAATTCATGGTTTTGATTGTTGGAAGGTGGATTTCTAAAAACTCCACATGTGCAATTTCGTTTTTCCATATATTTATGAGTTCCAAATACGTTTTAACAAGCTCAAAAGACAAACAAATTTTCCTATATCCATGGCTCAACAACCATATTAAACATAGACAAACAAATTTTCCTATATCCATGGCTCAACAACCATATTAAACATATTTTGAGCATGTTGTTATAACCCACACAACTTGTTATGAATTTGATAGTCAATGGAACTTCAAATTCAATGTGGGTTTGTAAGAATCTTTGAACCATTTATGAATTTAGAAAATTGTTGTAACCACTTGAGATCTTTTTTTAGACATTTTTTAATTTTGTTACTTAGACACTGTGTGTATAAAAAGAGAACTCATGCCTCATGAGGGGCCAATTTTCTCTTTGGATGATAGCGAAGTAGAAGACTGTGATTTCTGGAATAAACACAAGGAATATACAACTTTGTTCAATAAACTATGTGACATTCATTGCGAGTTTATTTGTATTGTGACTTAAGTTGTTGTTATAGTATATCCCAACACCCTAGTCTCTAGAGGGGGGCCAATCTAGAGAAGCAGGTGATGTGGATCATTATATTATTTTAATGTTCTATTAGAATATATTATTTTTCAAATTTTGTAGTTTAGTTTGAGCCTTTACATCTAAATATTGAATCCTGTAACTTAGCTCATATTTAAAATTCATGGATTTTGTAGTTTAAGATTCACATTCAAGACAACAATGGCTAAATCCTTCCAAGCCTCATTAGTACTAGAGGCTTTGAAATATTGAATGAGATTCCAACCATGCAAATATTCTCCCTTTTGGAAGAAGGGTGTTCATTGATGTATTAGGATACCTAGTAGGTAGAGTAAAGCCACTATGTAGTTGGACTCTATAGGAGCTATTCCTTGTAGTTTTAGATGAGCGTGTTTACTTTATGTTGTGTGTTTAATTTTCCACAAAGAATCGTGTTTTTTCATTTATGAAAATGACAATTTCCTTTCTATTGAATTGGGAAAAATTCCCTTCAACAGATAGGGGTACTCCTCGGTACATTGTCCTAATTAGAATATGCATCGTTTAGTTTAGAAGACCCATCTAAACTCTAGCCCGGTTTCCATTACTGGGTTTTGGGGGATGATTGAATAGTTATGAATGCAATGTAGAATGCAAATGAAAACTAACTACTTGCAGAAATAAAATCTAATCTATCCTATCCTATCTAGGAGAAACTACAATAGCTAATGAGATGCCATAAATACCACTAATACATGTGAAGACTTCTTTCAAATAGTTGTTAAGAAGTAACATATCTAGATAACACATACATACAATGACATAACTAGATTAGTATGAGATGTGAAATAAAATGTATAGAATACTATTATCTTAGGATAAATAATAAGAGAGAAGAAACTAAACTGCAGGAAATTTCTATTTGCACTAGAAAATTATATAAACTAGAAAACATTCTTACATTACATACAAACAACAAAACAACCAACTGGAAATAGTTCAAAAAAAACTAGCCATCAACAAGAGTATTTCTCTCTAACAAAATCGGCCCTGAGGGCTTCTCAATATTAATTCCAAAAATAGTTCCCAAATTTACAATGCTTGAAGAGCCCTTGCAAAATGGGCCTCTTCCTTTACTTATAGTAAACTTATTAACTGCCTATGGGGTATTCTTGGTTTATGCAAGAAGCATTTACAAGTCCCTTTAGCTTCCCCTCTCAAATGACGTTGACAAGTGTTACAATAAGACAAAACTGATTATAGTTGACAAAAAGACAAAATAGGAGACAGTTGTTGATAAATTTTAATTTGTTGTTTCATCTTTCTTTATTTTTATTTGAATCTCAAATAAGCTTCCCAAGCTTCATGTTCTCCTATGATAGTGATGACTCTATGGTACAGGAGCATCTGTAGGGAAACTTGATGAGAGGTTGAGTTGTGCAAGAGGGTTTTCATGTCTCTCATCAAGTTAACCGTGAAATATTGAATCATATTTTGTGTCTTGGTTGGCTTGTCGAGACGTTCTTCCATCAGATCGACTATTTCCCTAGTCACATCCTGAGCATATTCTTTCCTTTTCTTCATATTTAGTTGAATTTCTTCAAAAATATGTTTATCAGACTTATTTTTTTCGAGCGCTTCATTGGGAGTCAGGTGCCCTTTATGTGTCAAAATATGCACTGCCTTGTGAAGTTGTGCACACATGTCCATGGAATTATTTGCTTCCCTTTCATCCTTATCTTCAACTTGGTGGAATATATTAAGGGAGGAATAGGCAAACTTTATTTCCCACTTCTATATGCGAGGTAGGCCAATTGGGGAATCCATATTCTTAGCAATCCATCATTGCATATCATTCAAACCTTCGTTGATGGAGATAAATTCAACGTTTTTGGACTGCATTGAGTTGTATCGGGCTATGATTTGTATCACCAACTACTATAAGACTTGGAGTTTTTCATACATTTCAATAGCGATCTAATGGAGTTATGTCCTAACTCTTTCTGTGCATATCTTGAATTCCTTGAGGCTACTCTTATCTTTCTTCCCGTGCCTAAATTGTTCTTCCAATTCTCTCATCCAATCATCCTTTTCTTGATTTTCACAGGTTGGGCTTTGATATTTTGTCCCGATGTCATCATGAAAGCAATTCCATAGAATGTAATGGAAATTGATTCCTTCTTGACATCGTCTGTCACCATGGTTTTTGTAATCATTTACAGGGGAGCTTTCTGTTGGGTATGTGTTATATTCTTTTTCGAGCATGAAGGGGGGTTGCAAGGGGGTGATAGCCCCCCTGCATGGGGGTTAGGGGGCAACTCCCTAGAGATTTTTTTTCCTCGGGAAATGTGTCACATTTTTGTCTTTTTTTTCATTTCGCCTTGATTTTCATGTCCATTGTTGGGCGATTTTTCAGCACATGGTTTTTTGCTGATGGTTTTCTATTTTTGGTTAAGGAATTAGGGTTGTTGACTAATCTAGTTCATTGGGTTAGGGTTTTGGATGTCGTTGGATCTTATATGTATATTGTATCGTAAACAATGTATCACTATGAATGAATATAGAATATGCTAGTTTTCTCAGTTTGGGTTTCCAGGGGAAAAAATATCTATGTAATGTTTGCATTTTCCATTGTATATTTTCTATTCTTTTACTGAAAATCTGTTTGTAGTAAATATTGTACAAGGTTAAAATATATATTTGGTATCAAAGCTTTGTTAGCTTCAGGGGGATTCCTTTGTGGTGAATGGTTTGGCTCGGGACTGTGATAAGCCTTGTTACAGTGGGAGATATGTGGTATTGATTTTTTCAGGTGAAAAGAAATGACAAGCAATTCGAAAATGGAGACCGAGAAGTTTAATGGGAAAATTTTTGAGTTGTGGAAGCTCAAGATGGAAGATCTATTGGCGGACAAAGATTAGTGGATCATGGTGGATCAAGGTATTGCACCTACAGGAACTTCAATAGATGACTGGAAAAAGTTGGATCGAAAGACGAAGAGAACAATCCGACTGTGTCTCTCAGATTCAGTATTACTGAATGTGTCAGAGGAAGCTACAACCAAATATTTATGGGATAAGTTGGGGAATTTTTATTAGTATAAGTCCCTAGTAAATAAACTATTCCTGAGAAAGAAATTGTATAACCCGAGGATGAGAGATGGAGACTCAGTGGCAGATCATTTGAACGCCTTCAATACTGTGGTAAGTTAGTTAGTATCTATTGAGATTAAAATTTCAAATGAAGATAAGTGTATCAGCTTACTGTGCTCTTTACCAGACTCGTGGGATAGTCTGGTTATGTCCATATGTAGTAATACATATGCCTTGAATTTTGATGAAGTGGTCTCATCCTTGTTTTCAGAGGAGACGAGACAAAAGAACATGGAAGGATAGAGAACATATGCATTATTTGCAAGAGGATTCTCCAAGGAAAGAAACAAATCTAATTCCTCAAGTGGGAGATCTAAGTCTAAGGGAATATCTAAGTCTCCAAATTTTTTTGTAAAGGTATGCTCCAAATGTGGAAAAAAGGGCACTACAAGAAGCAGTGTAGATCCAAAGTTGAGAAAAAGAAGGGATCTAAAGAATTTCTTCTACAAAAGAAAATACCTCCAAGGAAGAAGGAGGGGATGTGTACCTTTCTTCTTCAAGCACACATGCAGATCATGAGGCATGGTTGGTTGACTCAGGTGCATCCTTTAATATGACTCTACACAGGGAGTGGTTCTGTGAATATGAAAGGTATGATGGAGGTAATGTGTTCCTAGGTGATGACTCGACAACTAAAATCATAGGTCGAGGAAAATTGAAATTGAGGCTCATAGATGGAAAGATCATAAAACTACCTGGTGTTCTGCACATCCCAGAATTGGCCAGAAATTTGATTTCTATAAGAAAAATGGACGATCCAGGGGTAAAAACAATATTTGAAAAGGAAACCTACAGGATGGTTCGAGGAGCAATGGTGTTGTTGAAGGGAGTTTAGTTTGGAACTCTATATAAGCTACAAGGAAGCACTATTAGTGATGGGTGTAATAGTTCCATTGTTCCTGATATTGGACTTGACAAAGAAAGAACTCCTACAGTCTCTAGACAAAAGTTTATGTTGTGGCATCAAAGACTGGGGCATATAAGAGAGAAGGGTCTTCGACTACTACATGGTAAAGGTATGGTTGAAGGTGTGTCTAACTTCTCTCTGGATTTTATTTATGTGAACATTATGTATATGGGAAGAAGAATCAGGTAAGATTACCCTCTGGTGCAACGAGGGAAGAAGGAATTTTATAGCTAGTTCATAGTAATGTGTTTGGACCTGTATCAGTTCCATCATTGGGAAAATCTGTGTACTATGTCTCATTTATAGATGGCTTCTCGAGGAGTACTTGGATATATTTCCTCAGGAAGAAATATGAAGTCTTTGATAGTTTTAAAGAGTTTAAGGCTCTTGTTGAGAATCAAATAGAGAAAATAATTTAGATGTTGAGGATAGATAATGGCAGAGAGTTCTACGAGAATGAATTTGAATAATTTTGTAAGAAGTGCAGTATAGAAAGGTAGAAGACTACTCCATATACACCTCAACATAATGGAGTTTTAGAAAGGATGGACATGACGTTGATGGAAAAATAAAGGTGCATGCTCAGTGGTGCTAGGTTAGCGAAAGAATTCTGGGTAGAGGCAGTGGTTACTGCATGTTACTTGGTCAACAGATCACCCTCATCAACATTGGATGAAAAAAATCCACAAGAGGTGTGGATTGGTAAGAAACCTTGTCTCACACATCTCAAGGTATTTGGTTGTCAGGCCTATGTTCATGCTCCAAAAGAAAACATGATTAAGATAGATAAGAAGGCTAAAAAGTGTATATTTATTGGGTATAAAGATGGTCTCAAAGGTTATAAGCTTTGGAACCCAGAAACTAATAAGGTTGTGTATAGTCGAGATGTGGTATTTAGAGAAATGAAGGATGTTGTTAAACAGGAAGAGTCCTACCATGTAAGGAAGAATGAAAGAAAATAGAGATTGATTTAAAGGATGATGAATTGGACTCTACAAAAGAACAAGAATTGTAAGAAGAAGATCCTCATACTCCAATATTGAGGATATCGGTTTGTGAAAGAAGGCTACCGGAAAGGTATACTCCATCTGATTTTTGTTCAAATTTTCCTTGGTCTATTACTGATGATGATCCTAGAACTGTCAAGGAGGCAATGGATTCAGAGGATGGAAAGATCTAGAAAAAGTCCATGGATGAAGAAATGGCAACCTTGGATAAGAATAAGGCTTAGGATCTGGTGGAGTTTTTGTCTGGAAGAAATCCCATTGGAAAAAAATGGGTATTTAAAAAGAATTTGAATGCAAAAGGAAAAGTGGAGAAATATAAAGCTTGGTTAGTAGTAAAGGGTTATTCCCAGGTTGAGGGAATTGATTTTGGTGATATTTTTTTTATTGTTGCCAAGTTAACTTCTATAAGGTTTATGTTATCTGTTGTTGTTTCATTTGATTTTGAAGTAGAAAAAATCGATGTGAAGACAACATTCCTACATGGGGATATGGAAGAAGAAATCTATATGAAGAAACTAGAAGAATTTTTTGTGAAGGGAAAGAAGGAGTTGGTATGCAAGCTGAGAAAGCCCCTGTATGGTTTAAAACAATCACCAAGGATGTGGTATCAAAAATTTGATACTTATATGTTGGGACTTGGCTTCACAAGAAGCAAAGAGGATCACTGTGTGTATTTTAAATTAATTGGTGATCAGTTGATTTATTTTTTCTTGTATGTGGATGACATGTTGCTGATAGGAAATGACAAGGAGATTATCCAGGATGTGAAAACTCAGTTGTCCTCTAAATTTGACATGAAGGATCTCGGTGCTTCAAATTTCATTTTGGGAATGGAAATTAAAAGGGATCAAAAAAAGAGGAAACTCTGGTTAAATCAAAGAAAATATGTCAAGACAATATTGCAGAGGTTTAATATTCAGGAATGTAAACCGGTCAAGGTACCCACTCTTGTTGATGTAAATTTATATCCGGATCAGTGTCCCAAGACACATGAATAGGAGGAGGACATGTCTCGTGTTCCATGTGCGATTGTAGTTGGTAGTTTGATAAATCCAATGGTCTGTACTAGACTGGACATTGCACATGCAGTGGGAGTTTTGAGCAGGTATATGTCAAAACTAGGGAAGGATCATTGGACAACAGTAAAAGGGGTTTTCAGGTATATGTGTGGCACTACTAGCTATGGATTATGCTACCAAGGAAGACCAGGATTGGAGAGAGTGTTGGACATACATAGATTTTTGGATGTAGATTGGGCTGGAGATATGGATCGTAGGAGATCTACAAGCGAGTATGTGTTTAATCTATTTGGAGGAGCAATCAGTTGGATGAGCAAAAGATAGGTTGTAGTGGCACTTTCAACTATAGAATTTGAATACATGACAACCACTCATGCAAGTAAGGAAGCAATATGGTTACAAATATTTTGTTTAGGTATTGGGTTGGTACAACAAG
>ML852414.1:10349-30362 GCA_009831015.1 Picea engelmannii
TAATAATAATAATGACATGATTAATCCACAATGGGGATTTAATCCAATAATAATAAGAATTTTCTTCGCAGTTACATTATTTCAACATTGTCTCCCACTCTTACTACACGTCACCTCCTGACAGACGCATCACCTTCCCATAACAAGCTCGCATTGAGCTAGTTGTCTAGTTTTCATCGCCACAACTTCAACTGCAATTATTTACGCCAGTAAACTCATTGTAGGTGACAAATGACTCGAGACACCTAGCAACAAAGGATCAACATGCAGCCAATCATCTCCAGATTTCAAGGAACAATATTTTCAGAAGTGACCACAGTCAGCAACAAAGACCAACCATGCAACAAAATTCAAATATGGATCATCAACAGATGACATCAAATTAAATCCAACTAAATCTTAAATATTCATATGATATAGATTCATAACCAAAGTGTTTCTCTTAGATATGATTGTAATCGGTTTCAAACCGAAACGTTTCTTTCATCATTGTAATCAGTTTCAAACTGAAAGGTTTCTTTCATATATCATTGTAATTGGTTTCAAACTGAAGGAACTCATCTAGTATAAATATTAGAAGTTATGAATGTATCAAAAGGGGGGTAGCCCAAGAGCCTTTGAGGTTGGGATTGTAATGTAGTCTTTTCAACAATACATTTGACAGAAGTAAAGAGATTCTATATCTCGTTATGTTAAATTCTGTCTTTTTCCCGTGTTCTGTTTATGAAGTTTTCATTACTTCTCTTTCTTCTACTCCTTATTTTATTCAACTTGTAATAGTTACAATTTAGTGAGACTTATGTTGTGACTAATTAAGAGCATTCTTTCAAGTGCAACTTTTTCCTCTATTCTGCTATGAGTAGAACAAGACTCGTATCTTAATTGTTTTGCCTTATTTACAAGTTATATTTGTTCATATCTTTTCCTCTGTCTTGTTGTGAGTGAGACAAGACCTATGTCCAAATATTTGAAATCATTGTCATTCTTCTACTGAAAGGAAGACCAGATTTATCATAATTGGATACCTGCCTTTTTCTTTCAGTTTTGTCTATCTCTTATCTTCTATCCATCCTCGTCATTTTAAATGGATTTAGCAGATGAGTTCATGCCTCTTTATTTCCGATTTTTAATGGTTCAAAGGTTATTTTAGACCTAGTTCTAGAAGCCTGCAAAAACTTATCAATCACCCATTATTATCTTTTTCAAGATGTGCTAAGGCTTGGCTCTATTATAGCCTAGAATCAACTCTTGCGACAACATATTTTTGGTACTGTTGTCAAGGACGGAGAAACGAATTTATTTTTCCCTAGGAGAACGACAAGTAAAAAATCAATCTTTGATGGTGAACAAAGATTGAATGGGCATTCAATTGGTTGTGATCATTCACCTGGCGACTCCTTGGTTCAAAGACTCCACATGATTCACTAGCGACTCCATTGGTTTCAAAATGTCAAGTTCTTTCGCTGCTTGGATTGTTGCGAGGTTTTCTCCTTTGGACTTTACAAATGTTTTTGTTTTTCCAAACATTGTTCCTGATATTAAAGAATGGGGATATCATATTCCTAGTTTTAGAGAGGATAAAGATTATAACATTGCTCAGCATTTGTTTGAATTTCATAAGCTCATGCATCAACAAGATATTCATCATGAAGATGTTTTGATGAAACTATTCATGTTTAGTCTGGGAGGGGATGCTTGACTTTGGTACAAATCTCTACTCCCTTCCAGCATTTCATCATTAAAAGAATTCCATGCAGATTTTCATAAATATTGCAGGAGGATGTATCCAACTGATTTTATTTTTTAAGACTGTTGCAAATTAGATTTCATAGAACAAGATTGTAAATATAATCAGTTTCTTGATAAAAAATCAGAACATAATAGCAATTGTGGTGAACTATATGAAGAAGAATTTGCAGAAAAACAAGATATCCTTCAAACAGATCAGGAAAATTTATATGAAGAAGAGTTTGAAGTAAATCAAGAAGAGGTTTCTTGCAACAACAAGAATGAAGATGACATGATTGCAAATGAAGAAATATTTGCAGGACCTCCAATATTTCAAGCAGATCAAGTCCAAGTTCATTGTAGAAATAAAGATGAAAATGCATTTTCTAATGAAGAGCTAGATTCAAATTCATGCATACATGATTCTACCTTCAGTTCCTCTTCCCAAGAAAATGGCTTTCAGGATGATTGTGGTAGCATTGATAATACTGAAGATAATTTGATTGAACAACACGATGATTAAAATTTTGATCTAGATCTTTGTGAAGGTCCACAACTTATTGAAGACCATACACAATCAACTTTTGAAAAGGATGATTTTTGTAATAATAATGGTGATGGTAATGATAATCTAAGTGAATTTGTCATTGTACCAAATGTTCATAGTAATTACTGTCATGATCAAACTACTGTTATAAATTCTTATTTTTTTCAAGCTGCTATTTTTCAATCATCATTACTAGATCATCAAGAAATGGAAGTTTTTGAAAGTCAAAGATCATAAATTTTATATAATCATCCTATTTACGATGAGTATCCAGACGATGTAGAAGAGAATATTTATTTCCCAACATGCATGGAAACATACAATAGTTCTCCCTTGTTTGATAACTATGATGAATGTAATCTTGAATTTGATGAGAAACAAATTATTCCTCTTTCTTCAGTGAGTTCACTTTAGTAGGAAAAATATTAGTTTCACTATAAGAGAAATCAGCCTATGTATGAGAGTGATGAAGAAGATGCTTGGACGGGCAATGAAGGAGATAAGGAGGGGCTACTAGAGCAGTTGATCTCTCCTTCCTAATTAGCAACTAATGAGCAGCAGACTAGTGAGCCACAATATGACATTCTCAAGCAAGAAGAAGAAAATATCAGTAGTGGAGAAAGTGTGCAAAGGAATTTCATACAGCTTGGTCAGCAGGAAGAGGTATTGGTTGATTTTGAAAATTCTTTATCTTTTCATGATCCAGTGGATTTTTGGTTGGAGCATTTTCTTCAAGAGGTCCAAAATGTTGGGGTGTTTTGTGTGCAACCAAGCATCAACAATAAGCGCAAGCTACCTATCCATTCTTTGTTGCAAAACAAATATTATCTTTTCATTCCTTCATTTACCAGCAAGCAAGGTATGTTAAGTAATCCACTATTTGCATGGCTCCATTGGAAATTCCATAATACTTGATCAATGGAATTTCACATGATTAGTGTATGGACAATGTATATAAATAAGTTGTCCAAATCAACATTTCATTTCAACATTCTAGTTCAGTATTTCAGTTCCCAGTTTGCCATCCAATATGGTTCAGATTTTAGGCATTATGACTCCATAGCCCAATGACGGGGTTCATATTTTAATAGGGTTGATTTCATATCACAGAAGGATGAAGACACATGGTCTACTATTCTTGGTGCTTTGCAGAGTAGATCTTGTTGAACATGAGATGAGGATGAAGAAAAACTAAAAACTCGCCTTTTCGTCTTTTTTATTTATCTAAAAGCAGGTGATAAATAAATAATATTCCTTGTTGAAATTTCAAAAGAAAATAAGGTGTGAATCCCTACTCTTCTTATAGTCCCAATAATATTGAAATATTCTTTTTGAAAGGAATTTGAAGGGAGTTTTTCTCATGATAATATTATCACCTGACTGGAGAATCAGAAATGTATAAAATTATACTACCATGCCGATAAATTGAAAAGCCTTCTCTGAATAAAATGAAAATGAAACAAAAATCAAATAAAAGAAGAATGAAGATAAGGATAAAAAGGTCTTGAAAAGAAGTTTGAAAATCAATAAACAAACTTGTGTCAGAATGAGATTATTTTGTGTATGGCCCTCTGAGTCATTATTCTATTTTATTTTTCCTATCCCTGAGATTTTATTCTCTTTTGATTCCTCATAGAAAGAAAGAATTACACCTTGACTCCAAAAACTTAAAAAACATATCTATGAAACAAGATTAGGTGAAAATCTTTATGTTCCTTGGATTTTAGCTGAAATAAAGTATGTCCAGGCTAATCCTAATAACTTTAACTCTTCTATCGGATTTTAAATTAACTAATTCGCTCAAGGTTGATCTCTAAAATTCAAAATCCCTATAAAATCTTCCCTATGGGCGAAGGTGTATTGAAGATTAAAATTAGTCTCAGAGTATACTTAAAAATTTATGACATACCTCACTTTTAAATTTTTTAAGCAAATATCATCCCATGTATGATACATACAAATTGATTGCCCCCACTTCAAAATATTAAAATATAAGGAAGATGGTGAAAGGAAATTCGTAATATGATTTCCCCCATCTAGTCCAAGACAAATGGTGAAAGGAAATTTGAAATTTGATTGCCCCCATTTTGTCCAAAAAGAGATGATGAAAGGAAATTCATGTAATGATTTCCCTCATCTCAGCAAAATGAAAAAGTGTTAATTGAAGTGGTGAAAGGAAATTCAATGGGAGAGGTAGATAACTTCAAGGGGGTACTAAACATGATCAATGGAAGTGAAGCAATATCTACGATATTTGTATGGTTTTCACACATATCTACAAAAAATACTCTGACATATAATTATGTTTCCGGTAATGTTTACATTCTGGACCAACGAGGGATTCCCTAAATAAATTGTTACATCTACTCAACCTTGATGCGAACGAAGTCGGTCAAAGTCCAATATTTCATTTAAATTCATTTTGATTATCTTGAACAGATCTAAACTTAGTTTCATGAAAGGGAAAATTTAAATAGCCTAACTTGAGATCGATAGTTGGGGATGTTCTGAAGGTTTTCTTTCATTTGGTTGAAGTTCAAAATTTCTCTCTATGATTAATCCCTAAAAGTGTTTCCCATAAATGCAATAATGAATCCATTTACCCAATAAAGGCACTTGGTCTATTGTTCTTTCGCACCTCACAGGGAGACGCAATCCCCAGATGGAGCCTATATTGGAACACATTTAATTTTGAGATTTTGAGATTTAGACTTTGCTTCTTAGAAATAAAATTTTCACCCAAAAGGAAAAATAAACTTAAAGATTCTCCTTTTAAATTTAAAGATAAATTCATCGCTTGTTGAAAAGGTGCTTACGATATCCACTGTCGATTAGATACTCTAATTTTATTAAATGGTATTAATTATCTCCAAACTATAGAAGCTACTTGAGTTTCAAAGAAAGTCTCTAACGTTCGCTTCAAAGCTTCCTGCTTCAGGTGTTCCAACAAGTATAAACAATGAGAACTCACGAATGTCAAAACTCCAAAGTACTTAAGGCTAATTCAAGGTTTAAAACATGATAAAGTAGAACATAAAAATGAGTAATAGGAGATTAACTTCTTCGTGAATTTGACCTTCAGGAGATTTATACCCTAATTGTGTCCAACACTCATGAATGTCGAAGTATTAATGATATGTATGATTGACTAAAGTTAATGATTTGAATTGTGATTAGAAGTTTTTATTCAGTGAAGAGATTACATATTTCTCTTGTTACAGGCAGGCTAATTTTTTGCGCCACGAAAAGTTATAGGGAAGCTTGACCTCAGAATCTAGTGGAACGATAAATCAGTTTGGAAGTTGGATAAACTAAGAAAAGGAACAAATATAGCAGGGAAGGGGATAAATAGATAGAAAAAAAGTGGTAATCCACCAGAGTGCAGGATCTCCTGTCCCGTGTCCTCTTCATTTAACGACGAATATTTACTTCGGAACTCTGGGCTTCGAGTATTCTAAGGTGCAAATATCTGAAGTGCTAAGTCTCTAAAGTACATGACCTCTTTCCATGTGTCCACTTCGATCAACGGTCCATATGGGCTTCAGGATTTCAGGATTTCTTTACTCAACACGGATTGCCTCCCCCTAGAGTATGAAATATTTGAATACATGGATCGTCTGACACGTGTCCCCCGCTCAGATCAACGGAAAAGAATTGCACGAAATTCGCTCTATCTTCTCTACATATGACCAAGAGATATGACCTCAGCTTAACCTTTGGGAGCTTATTTTACTTTGCAAGATTTGATGGCTTATCTTTCTCTCACCTAGATCAATGGCTGAGAGTGATTGCAGGGTGTGGAGTTGTGCGAGGTTTAATTTTGAGAGGCAGTCTTGTAATTTAAACCGCAGTTTTCTCTCGGGGTTACGTGTCATCACTAGAGGCATTGTGGGGTGAAAAGCGGGTTACCTCAAAACCATTTATTTTCACCCCCATAAAATAGATAACCCAACACACTTTTGTAGCCTCTCATCCCTCACCACCTATCTCCCACACTTACTACACGTCACCTCCCGATAGATTTATCACTTTCCCATAATGAGCTCGCATTGAGATAGTTGTCCAATTTTCATCACCACAGCTTCAACTGCAATTATTTATGCCAATAAACTCATTGCAGATGATAGATGACTCGAGACACCTAGCAACAAAGGATCAACACGCAGCCAATCATCTCCAGATTTCAAGGAACGATATTTTCAGAAGTGGCCACAGTCAACAACAAAGACCAACCACGTAAAAGAAGTCAAATATGGATCATCAACAGATGACATAAAATTAAATCCAACTAAATTTTAAAGATTCCTATGATATACATTCATAACTGAAGCGTTTCTCTCAGAGATCATTGTAATCAGTTTCAAACCGAAATGTTTCTTTCAAAGATCATTGTAATCAGTTTCAAACCTAAACGTTTCTTTCAAAGATCATTGTAATCAGTTTCAAACCGAAGGAACTCATCTAGTATAAATATTAGGAGTTTTGAATGTATCAAAAGGGGGGAAACCCGAGAGTCTTTGAGGTTGGGATTGTAATGTAGTCTTTTCAACAATACATTTGATAGAAGCAAAGAGATTTTATATCTCGTTATGTTAAATTCTATCTTTTTCCTGTGTCCTGTTTCTGAAGTTTTCATTACTTCTCTTTCTTCTGCTCCTTCTTTTATTCAACTTGTAATAGTTACAATTCAGTGAGACTTATGTTGTGACTAATTAATAACATTCTTTCAAGTGTAGTTCTTTCCTTTGTTCTGTTGTGAGTAGAACAAGACTTGTATCTTAATTGTTTTTCTTTATTTACAAGTTATATTTGTTCATAGCTTTTCCTCTGTCTTGTTGTGAGTGAGACAAGACCTATGTCTAGATATTTGAAATCATTGACATTCTTCTACTGAAAGGAAGACCAGATTTATCATAATTGGCTACCTGGTTTTTTCTTTCAGTTTTGTCTATCTCTTATCTTCTATCCATCCTCATGATTTTAAATGGATTTAGCAAATGAGGTCATGCCTCTTTATTTTCAATTTTTAATGGTTGAAAGGTTCTTTCAGACCTAGTTCTAGAAGCCTCGAATAACTGATCAATCACCCATTATTATATTTTTCAATATGTGATAAGGCTTGGCTCTATTACAGCCTAGAGTCAACTCTTGCGACAACAGGTGCCCTAGTTAGAACCTTTGTTCCATCTGGTGCCCATGTAGAGATTATTCCATAAAGACCGAGAGTGATTTATAGTTTCAATATGACTTTACATTCGAACCTCATTTCTTACTCATAAGTATGTTGACCTATACCTATGGGACTCTCGCGAGTCTTATTTAATCTCTTTTCTGACTCTTTCAAAAATTGAAAAGATTGTCGAGTGAAATTGTCTCTTTCACACTCATACATTGGATTTGAAAGGATGTCTATTTGATGTAAGTTTAACCATTTTTCAGACTAAGTAGACTAAATTTATAAAAAAGGACATTCTTTGGAGTTAAGTTGTAATTTCATCTCATTCTCTTGCTTGCAATATTGAGCCTATTTCCAGTTCCCACTTTTTCATTATAAGCCTATTATCTCAGTAGTTGGCATCATCAGCTAAGCAAAGACTTGTTTATATCCTTTGTATCTTGACACCTTGTACCCTACGAGGAAACATTCCCCCGAGTGTCCATATCCTGCATTCACCACCTTGCATTGAGCATAGGTATGTTCCACTACTGGAACCAGTTTCTTACTCATGACACTCATATCCTCCTCTATATCATAGCATTTATTTTTCTATGAAAAAACAAAACAAGATGAGCAGGAAAAGAGTATTACCTCATTTTGGAAGCAATCATGTCTCCTTTGAATATAGCACAAACTTTTGAGTCCACTTGTCATCCAAGGTTTGGGTTTATCATGACCTTAGGAAGCTGAGCCCGTTACTTAGATTTTACTCCTACGACTGGTTAATCTTCCAGTCCCTATGGAGACTTTGATTGGTTCCTCCTGCATAACAGAGTTTCATCATTGAGTCTATGTTGTCGGAGTCTTCCATATGTCTCATTCTCTTGTTCAAAGGATGTATATCATCTTGTGTCGGCCATTTCTTAAAACTCTTGACTTTGCATGTCGGTCACACCCTCAATTTGTCTCAGAGTTACATGAAGATATAGTCATATCGTGCACCCTTGTCCTACTTTCATTATGGGTAGGTAACCTTGAACCCAATAGTAGACATCTCCTCATTGGTCGATGACTGGGAGGATTCCCTTGTGTTTGATGGAAAGAAATCTATTCACACATTGGGATTCATGCAGTGTCTTGAATGCCATTAGCCTTATTGGTGGTTTCCTCACCTTTGTCGATAGTTTTCCTTATTGGTTGTTATTCAGAGGGTCTTTTTCATGCATTTCTTTCATCTGGTGCATGTGAAATATGCACAAGGTTATTGGTTTGTGAGCATGTTCTTCGTTTGAGTTCCTCCAAATCATCAAGCTATTTCTTTGAACCTCGTGCTGACTGATGAGAGATGCCTCAATGTTCTCCTTTCAGCAGACCTCCTTCCATCGACTTCAACACATCTATTATGGAAACTTGGCTTAAATTCCTATGAGTACCTAGAGGCTTGCAGTCATTAGTGGCAAGTTCTCTCACCATCGATAGTTGGGAATACATCAATGTCTCATGATCGATGGATTATTCAAGTGTTCAACCTCAACTCCTTTATTCATACTTGTAAGAATGTACTCAATTCCTTGATACCTACTTTCATTGTCAATAGGTTGTCTTTCATTTGTTAACGATATACTTTAATGATCGGTAATCAAATGAAGTCTCATTTTGTTCTACCTCAACTCCTTTATTCACATGATGTAGACTTGCAGCTTTGGAGGATCGTGTAGAAGACTTGAAAACATCAATTTATAGTCGCAGCTTTCGTGAGTTGTTTCTATCATTTCATTGGACTAGTACCTATATGAATTTAGTGATCATGGGAGATCATATTGTATTCCATTGTATATAGATATCTTCAGATTGATTTTGAGACTAGTTTTCACTGGGCCTTGTTCGTGAATATGAAAACCTATGGCATGTATCTACCTTTGTATTTCGTATTCATGGACATGAAAAATTGTTTGCTATATTTCCACATGGATCTGCAGTGTAATTCAAATTTGCAGCCATGTGTACAAATTCATTATGGATTGTAATATTCTTATGATCAACTAGTTCGTCTAGTTGGGTCTCCATTACTCTACTTCTGGGAATTATAAATTATTTCGGTCATCCCAGATACTCCTTTGGCCTCACACATTAGGGGGCATCTATTATAGCAAGATTTTCCTCCCCCCATGTGATGCAGGAGCATCACCTTCCAAGTCAAAAACGCACGTGTGGAGGCGAACAAATGATATCTCAGTAAGACCAAGTTTCAAATCAAACATTTATTTCAAAGATAAATCGGTTGTTGGGATATTTTGTAAACAACATTTTAAAATTGTAACTTTTTTGTAAAGTCAAGAAGGACTGTAATAGATTGCATATATGGAGTGTTGACTCTATCTGGCAATAACTGATAGTTATTGTAATAGGACAAAGTAGGTAACAACTTTGAGTTTGATAGGATAGATTTCAGACAGGATGAGAGAGCTCATGGAGCTAGTCCTTAGATAGTTTTTTCATTGTTGTATTGTAACAGATAGACATAATAGAGAGAATGAGATAGAGATCAGACAGATCAGTAGAATAGAGTAGACTAGAAGAAACACTATGTAAATTTGTTTTCATGAATGAATAGAACAGACAGATTTGTCCAAAAATCCTTGGACTGTGTTCATTTCATGTGTGATTGAATGAATATTATATTCTGTATGTATGATTTAGTTCATTTCGTTCATGCAGGACTATTTGAGAGATTGATTGTATGAGTTTGTGAAAAAACTAGATGAGTTTAAATTGTTTCTCTTCTGACACTCATATGCAAGGTGTGCATCTCGAACATAAGGAGCGCGTCGATTGAGTCCCGGAGTGGCTTAGAGAAGTTCAGAGAGGAAAAGAGAAACTTAGACCAGGTGATCCGGATTATTTTCGACACGAAATGAGAGCGGAGATATAATAAAGAAATGCACAGAGATATTGCAGATGTTCAATAATATAACAAAAATGTATCAGAGATGAAACCATAAACACAGATATACAGTAATACACGATTTCTATTAATCAAAGAAATGTACAGAGTGTAAAAATACAGAGTGAAAGACTCGTTAGAATGGTGGCAGCTTATCTCTGAGAAGAGATGTGACAGCTACTCGCATTCGCAAGAAGATGATTAAAATGAGGTTCGGAAGGCCCTTATACAATAGAGGGGAATGCCAAAATTCCTAGACATCCAAAAACCTAACCCTAGGAGATGAAGCACCAAGAGTCATGTGGGCCCCGTTTGGGTAAGTTGGTGCATCAACTTCCCGGGGTCGTAACTTTTGCATACGATCTTTGTTTTAGGCGTGTGATAGCTCGTTGGAAAGGTATCGTAGAGGAGATTCATTTTGGGGGATAAATAATGAATTTGGATATCATTTATAACCTTGATATCGAAAATCCTTCATTTAGGCCCTCAAAATGGCCCCGGAAGTTAAAACCTGCTAAAAATAGTAAATTGCCAAAATTGCCAGAAAGTCGTTTTGAGTCATTTGGAAAAGGTGGTTGGCCACCGATATCCACCTGGATCACCAGGTGCAAGGTGTGCACAGCGTCAAGGAATGAACAAGCTTCGAAGAACTAGAACAAAGGAACGCCAGGTGGGTGAGAAGAATTTCTTTCCAAGAAATCCTTCGATTTGAGTTATCGAAATCCTAAGAATGCAAGGTGTGCGTGGGAGATCGAAATCCTTTTAAGGACATAATATCAGAAGAGATAACACTTTTCCCTATTTTTGACGAGATCCCAGAGTCAGACTCGTAGAAATAACAAAGGTTCGAAACCTTTGAAGATTGATAAATCTTCCAAGTAGGGAGATATCAGAAGCTCAGGAGGAGGAGCGGTCGTGATCATTGGATCATAGTGAAGAGGATCGATAGTCATCGTATCAAAGGAAGGTACAAGAGCCTTAGCACTTCGCAGCACAGAGGAGAGAGAACCTATCGAGGTTGAATTTTGAGGTTTCCGAAGTCTGAAGAGCTGAAACTCCGAAGTAGACTCTCAGTCGTCTGATCACAGAAATAGATCGGAGCCATCAGATTGTTTGGGGAAAGGATCAGGTGTCGGATCGTCAGATACTGTGAATTTCAAGAGGAAGAAATTTTGAAACTTGAAACACCTGAAGCATAGAGAGCTGAAGGGTCGGAGCGAATCTAGATCGTTGAATCTAGGAGGATACGTGTCAATAGGTTGGAAGATCTAGAGGAAGGCGGAGGTTGAAGAGTTGAAACATTTGAAACCCAAATACCCAAAGAGATGATATTTTTTGATCTATGAGGATACACTTGGCAGCATATCTCGAGCTCCGAGAAAGTTGAAGTGTTTTTTTTAGTTGAGAACTGAGATCGCCGGAGTGTGAAGACCCGAAGTAAGATCTGGACCATGAGATCTAAGGGAGACGTGGTGTGAATCCGTGAACTATGGGTAAAGTCCTGAAGTGATTTGTAGCCGTCAGATCTAAGAGGGACATGGCATAGATCCATGCATTCCGAGTAAAGTCCTGAAGTAATCCTCGATCGTTGGATCAGGAGGACACGCATCAGAGGATCACAGCCTTTGGATAAAAGCGTTTGGGAAAAGGAAAAGTTTGAGATTTGAGATCTCAGAAGTCCGAAGACCCGGAGGAAATCTCGACCGTCAATCGAGAAGAGGATTGTTGAACCGTTGATCCAAGTTGAATGGTTAAACACCTGAAGTGAAGTCAGGGTCATTGATTGGGAGGACAGGTGTCCATAGATCGCTAGATCCAAAGGAGTGACATATGTAAGGAATCTGGGATTGAGATTTCGAATTCCCGAAGTTCGGAATAGTGAAGAGATCTCAACTGTTGATTTAGGGAAAGCGGATATGGTCTGTAGATTCGAAGGGCACGGATCTAATCATCGATTTAGATTTTATCATCAAGATTGTGAGATCGACGATCTCGTAGTATTGCAGGGACAAAAATTGCGAGGAGTTTAAGATATCGAGGGCTGGCCACAATTAAAACCGTGGTTCCGTCAAGGGGACACGTCGAAGTTGTAGGAGAATTGTGGGCTCAAAAGTAGTTTAACTCCAAACCGCTTGTTCTTGTGCCCACAATCGTGTGGTCATAGCCCAAGGTCACATCAAGAGAGGGTTTATCTGAAAAAGGAGCTAACACTGACACTCTGAGTTTTCGCAGCAGAGCGAAAGGAAAGGTCGCAGGTTGCTTTCAGGCCTGCACCAAGAAGCTGAGGGGGCCTGTGTTTAGATATACAGGGGGACCATTAAGGTTTCAGAGAGTCTTTGGCTCAATAATTGGAGATCCATTGACCAGTAGGTCGCATAGCCCTACATGGGAGTAGGGGGGACGCATCAGGTGGTATCAGAGATGATATTGATTTTGTTTGCAGACAACAAGAAAAGGAGAAAGGGGTAAGTTGATATAATTTGTGGTATCAAAAATTTAATTTATGTTTGTAGGTGATGCAGTGAAATCATGCCACCCAGAAGGCATAGAGCGAATGAGGAAATGGAAGAAGAAATGAGGCGACTCTGAATGATGTTGGACACCATGGAAACTGTGCAGAGAAGATCACCAGATGTTGGAGATATCAGTGAAGCTGAGAGTGAAGAAGAAGAGGTCGAAGAAAATGTACGAGAGGATGCAGCACAAGATCGCTTAATAAAATTTGTTTCAAAAATAGGAGCCAGAGTGATAATAGAGGTACCGATGTATGAAGTCAATTTGGAAGTTGAAGAATTGTTAGATTGGGTACATGCTATGGAAAAATACTTCAATTATGAAGATATTGAAGAAGACAAGATGGTGAAGCATGCAGTGACAAGACTGAAAGGTCATGCAGCGCTATGGTGGGATGAATTGCAAGCCAAACGCAGGAGAAATGGTAAGCAAAAAATTAAAAACTAGGATAGGATGGTAGCTAAGATGAAATCCAAATTTATCCTGAATGATTACCAAATTAATCTTTACAGAAGATTGCAGAACCTGAGACAGAAAGGTTTACCAGTGAAGGAGTACATTGGAGAATTTTACAAACTGAACATTTGGGCTGGACAGAAGGAAAATGAATATGAAAAGACATCCATATATATCAATGGGATGAGATACAAAATCCAAGAGGATATCAACATGATGTCGGTTAGTACAGTCAAGGATGATTATCAAGCAACCTTGAAAGATGAAGAAAAATTGGCTAGGAAGCAAAGCCAATGAAGTAGGGGAGGAAACTCAAGCATAGGTAAGGGAACTACCAGAGAGAAGTTCCAGAAGCCGAAGCATGAAGCTGACAAATAACACAGTCACCATGAGAAAGGTGGAAGTTCTAAATAAGGAAAGCATGGAGGAAGAAGCTCTTTTTCTAGAGGAAGAGGATGAGGAAGAGACAGAGGAGGCATAGTTAGATGCTATACATGTGAAACCAAGGGCACAAGTCTTCGGAATGTCCTGAGAGAAAGAACAAAGGAGGAGGTGAAGCACACGTTGTTGAAGCACATAAACGTGTGGAAGTAGAAGCAGCAGAAGGAGGAAGGAACCTCATGATGAGGAAAATTATTCTTAAGCCAGAAAAGGAACTAGAGGAACTAGTTTAGTGAACACGCCTGTTCAAAACTGCTTGCAAGGCAAAATACAAAGTTTGCAAGGTGATCATAAACAGTGGGAGCACTGACAATCTAGTATTTACAGAGATGGTGGAGAAGCTGGAGTTGAAGACAACTGCACATCCAAACCCATACAAGGTATCGTGGTTGCAAAAAGGACATCAAGTAATGGTCAGTCAACAATGCCAAGTTGAATTTAAAATAGGAGGTTATAGGGATGAAATATTATGTGATGTAATTCCTATGGATTTCTATCATATTTTATTGGGAAGGTCGTGGAAGTATGAACAAAAAGTTATTCATGATGGAAGGAAGAATACCTATACCCTAGAAAACAATGGTAGGATACATATGTTGTTACCCATAGAAGACAAAGAGAAAAAGAGAGAAGCTAGTTCAAGCATACTTCTCATGAGTGGAAAGGAACTCTTGAAAGAAGTCAAGAAGGAAAAGGAAATGCAGTTTGTTGTAGTGAGGAAGCCTAGAGTTATCCTTACAAATACTTATGTGGAAGATTTGCCTATAGAAATCCAGGAACTATTAGAAAACTTTGTTGATATAGTAGTGGATGAGTTACCACACTCATTGCCACCCATTAGGAGTATAAGCCATCATATTGATCTTATTCCAGGAGCTAGTTTACCAAACAAAAAATCTTATAGGTTGACACCTAAAGAGAATGAGGAGGTCAAAAATCAAGTCTGGGAGTTATTGGATAAAGGTTTAGTCAGGGAAAGCCTAAGCCCATGCGTAGTATCGACTGTGCTAAGTAGAAAGAAAGATGGGGGTGGAGGATATGTGCAGATTCCCGAGCCATCAACAAGATAACCATTAGGTACAAATTCCCTTTACCGAGGATGGATTATTTGATGGACTGCTTGAGTGGAGCGAGCTATTTTTCCAAGATAGACTTGAAAAGTGGATATCATCAAATAAGGATGAGAGAAGGAGATGAATGGAAAATAACATTCAAGACAAATGAAGGATTGTTTGAATGGTTGGTCATGTCATTTGGGTTGACAAATGCACCAAGAACATTTATGAGGTTAATGAATGAAGTGTTGAAAGACTTCATAGGAAATTTTGTCATAGTATATCTATATGACATACTAATCTTTAGTAAGACAAAGGGAGAACACTTAAGACATCTGACATCAGTGATGGAAAACTTGCAGCAAGAGAAGTTGCTAATAAATCTAAAGAAAATTTCTTGTATGAAGAAGGAACTCATATATTTGGGTTTTGTGATATCTTCAAATGAATTGAAGATGGATCTGGAAAAGGTAAGAGCAATAAAAGAATGGCCATCGCCAAGCAGCATATTTGAGGTAAGAATTTTTCATGGGTTAGAAATCTTTTATAGAAAGTTTATCAGAAATTTCAGTGGTATATGTGCACCCTTGTTGGACACTGTGAAGAAGAAACACAAGTCCTTCAGTTGGATAGAGGAAGCTGAAAAAGGTTTCAAAGTGTTGAAGGAGAATATCATAGAACAACCAATTCTGGTCTTGCCAGATTTTGGAAAAACATTTCAAGTGAGATGTGATGCAAGTGGATTAGCTATTGGAGCAATGTTGAGTCAGGATAATAGGCTAGTTGCTTATTTCAGTGAGAAATCGAATGACGCCAAGAAGAATTATTCCACATATGACAAATAATTTTATGCAGTGATTCAAGTTTTGAGGAAGTGAAGACACTATCTAATTCCCAAATAATTTGTCTTGTATAGTGATAATCAAGCTTTGCAATTTATTACTAGGCAAGAAAAGTTGAATTGGAAACATGCAAAATGGGTAGAATTTATGCAAAATTTTACTTTTGTTATTAAGAACATTGTTGGAATTGCAAACAAAGTTGCAGATGCTTTGATCATGAGGAGTTTGATTGTACAGGAATTCCAAGTGGAGACCTTAGGGTTTCAACACCTCAAAGAGATGTATAAAGAA
This sequence comes from Picea engelmannii, assembly GCA_009831015.1. Taxonomy (NCBI): domain Eukaryota; kingdom Viridiplantae; phylum Streptophyta; class Pinopsida; order Pinales; family Pinaceae; genus Picea; species Picea engelmannii. Next base: position 26,326 of record ML852414.1, read on the forward strand.
GATGCAGATTTTAAGGAAGCTTATGAGGCATGCAAGAATCCTTTATTGAGAGACAAAAGCCCATGGACTGAATATTTGATCCAGGATGGATTATTGTTCAAAGGAAGCCAATTATACATTCTGAAATGCTCAATGAGAGATAATATTTTTAAGGAGAAACAAAACAAAGGTTTAGCTGGACATTTTGGTCACGATAAGGCATTTGCAGAGCTGAGAAATTCATACTATTGGACGAGCATGAGAGAAAAGGTGAAAAAGTTTGTGATCAAATGCAGAATTTGTCAATATGCAAAAGGAAGACAAAAGAACACTGGTTTGTATCAGCCATTACCAATTCCAGAAAGGTCGTGGGATGCAATCAGTATGGATTTTGTTTTGGGATTGCCTAGAACTCAAAAAGGGAGCGATTCCATATTTGTTGTGGTGGACATATTTTCAAAAATGGCACATTTCATACCATGTCAGAAGACAAATGACACTACACACATAGCTATTTTTTTTTCCAGAGAAGTGGTGAGACTACATGGATTGTCGAGGAGCATAGTCTTAGACAGGGACACCAAATTTGTAGGACACTTTTGGAGGAATCTATGGAAGAGGATGGGGACGAACTTGTCCTTTACTTCAACATACCACTCTCAGACACATGGACAGACTGAAGTAGTAAACAGGAGTCTCGAAAAATTGTTAAGAAGTTTAGTCACTGAGCAAGGTCGACAATGGGATCAGATTCTGGCACAAGAAGAATTTACATTCAACAATTCAGTGAACAGGAGCATAGGAAAAAGTCCATTTGAAATTGTGTTTGGTATATAGCCAAGAGGGATTACAGAATTGAGAGATCTGAATCAAGATGAGTTCAGAAGTGTTGGAGTGGAGGATTTCGCAACAGAAATGTAGAAACTCCATGACAGAGTCAGAGAGTAGCTACAGGAAAACAACCAGAAATACAAGAGCAGAGTTGATCAAAAGAGGAGAGAAGTTCAATTCAAAGTTGGAGATGAATTTTTATCTCATTTGAGAAAATAAAGGTTTCCAAGGGGAGAATATAACAAATTGAATATGAAGAAGATAGGACCATGCAGGATTCTCAGAAAATTCACAGCAAATGCTTATGAAATTGAGTTGCCAGACAATGTTGGGATATTGTTGATATTCAATGTTGCAGACATGTATCCTTATAGGGGAGATGAGGCAGGAGAATCATATGATCAAAAATAAATTTAGTGGGAAGATCAATTGCCCACAACAGAAAAACCTCAGATGGATAAAATCATTGAACAGAGGGATGGAAAGAAAACCAGGAGGAAGACATAACCTGAATACTTAGTGAAGTAGAAAGATCATCCAATGGAATATGTAAGTTGGGTTACAGAACCTGATATTTTGAAGCATGTAAAAACAGTGTAGGAGCTCATGGACAGGATTCCATGAAAAATTTTAACCAGAGGAGTACGATGCAGTAGCATCGCCTTCCAATTCAACAATGCACGCGTGGAGGCGAACGAATGACATCTCAGCAGGACCGAGTTTCAAATCAAACATTTATTTCAAAGATAAATTGGTTGTTGGGATATTTTGTAAACAACATTTTAAAATTGTAACTTGTTTGTAAAGTCATGAAGGACTGTAAGAGATTGCAGATATGGGGTGTTGACTCTATCTGGCAATAACTGGTAGTTATTGTAATAGGACTAAGTAGGTAACATCTTTGAGTTTGATAGGATAGATTTTAGACAGGATGAGAGAGCTCATGGAGCGAGTCAGATATTTTTTTCATTGTTGTATTGTAACAGATAGATAGAATAGAGAGAATGAGATAGATATTAGAGAGATCAGTAGAACAGAGTAGAATAGAAGAAACACTATGTAAATTTGTTTTCATGAATAAATAGAATAGACAGAGTTTTCCCAAAATCCTTGGACTGTGTTCATTTCATGTGTGATTGAATGAATATTATATTATGTATGTATGCTTTAGTTCATTTCGTTCATGCATGACTGTTCGAGAGATTGACTCTATGAGTTCATCACAAAAATGGATGAGTTTCAATTGTTTCTCTTTTGACACTCGTATGCAAGGTGTGCATCTCGAAAGCAAGGAGCACGTTGATTAAGTCCCCGAGTTTCTCAAAGAAGTTTAGAGAGGATAAGAGAAAATTAGACCAAGTGTAAGGTGTGCATAGTGTCAAGGAATGACCAAGCTTCGAAGAACCAGCGCAAAGGAATGTCAGGTGGGTGAGAAGAATTTATTTCCAAGAAATCCTTCGATTTAAGTTATCAAAATCCCAAGAACGCAAGGTGTGTGTGGGAGATCAAAATACTTTTAAGGAAAGAAGATCAGAAGAGAAAACACTTTTCTCGAGTGTTGACAAGATCCTAGAGTTGGACTCCTAGAAAGAACAAAGGTTCGAAACCTTTAAAGATTGATAAATCTTCCAAGCGGGGAGATATCAGAAGCTCAGGAGGAGGAGCGATCGTGATCATTGGATCGCAGTGAAGAGGATCGAAATTCGATGGATCAGAGGAAGGTGAAAGAGCCTTAGAACTTCATAGCATAGAGGAGAGAGAACCTATCGGGGCTGAACTTTGAGTTTTCTGAAGTCCGAAGAGCCGAAACCCTGAATTAGAATCTCAGTCATCCGATCACAGAAATAGATCTTAGACATCAGATTGTTTGGGGAAAGGATCAAGCGTCGGATCCTCAAAAAGGATCTATACCATCATATACTATGAATTCTAGGAGGAAGCAAGTTTGAAACTTGAAACACCCGAAGCGCGGAGAGTCGAAGGGTTGAAGCGAATCTGGATCATTGAATCTAGGAGGATATCTGTCGATAGGTCGAAAGATCCAGAGGAAGGTGGAGGTTGAAGTGTTGAAACATCCGAAGCCCGAATACCCAAAGAGATGAGAGTCGTTAATCTATGAGGAGTCACTTGGTAGCAGATCTCGAGCTCCAGGAAAGTTGAAGTGGGTTTTTTAGTTGAGAACTGAGATCGTCGGAGTGCGAAGACCTGAAGTAAGATCTGGACTGTGATATCTAAGCGAGACGTGGCGTGAATACGTGAACTGTAGGTAAAGTCCCAAAGTGATTTGTAGCCATCGTATCTAAGAGGGACGTGGCATAGATCCATGCATTTCGGGTAAAGTCCTGAAGTAATCCTCGATCATTGGATCAGGAGGACATGCGTCAGGGTATCATAGCCTTCAGATAAAAGCATTTGGGAAAAGGCAAAGTTTGAGATTTGATATCTCAAAAGTTCGAATACCTGGAGGAAATATCAACCGTCGATCGAGAAGAGGGTCGTTGGACTGTTGATCCGAGTTGAACGGTCAAACACCCAAAGTGAAGGCAGGGTCGTTGATTGGGAGGACAGGTGTTCGTAGATTCCTAGGTCCGAAGGATTGACATATGGAAGGAAGATGGGTTTGAGATTTTGTAATGATCCCAAGCCAAATTCTTTCTTGGAATCACTAACTACTACTAATTTATTGAGTTATTAAGTGCATACAAGATTCATCAACACATGGAGATCACAATATATTCAAGATGTAGAAGCACAAGCAAAGATATGACCTTTTTATTATGAGCAATGTAAGATCAATACAATAGATGGACGATCTTGCATAAACCTCATATGGTCGTACAAGCAATAGATATGAGCTACTACAAAATGCTCCCGACAATACAAAATAAGCCTCCAAAGGCTGGATATACAATGAAGACTAAATCAAGAAGATCTGAGCCGCACTAATGCTCAACCTCCAAGCTGGAAAATGCCACGTCCTGCTAGAATGTTGAAGCCCTGAATAATTCTACTCTATTACCAAAAGTGTCCAATCATCCCAAGAAATATGCCAAATGATAGATCGAGCAACTGTAAGAAAAACCGAGATGTCCAAATTCCCAAATCCACTCTCAAACCTCGTAGATCTGAATTCTTCACTGAATGGTGTGCCCCACTAGATGACTGAAACCCTAGCTGGTTTGGCCCTGATGAAGGAGGCCTCCAAATGCTCTGAAACTCTCCAAGAA